>CAUJRU010001996.1:0-98846 GCA_963277665.1 Viscum album | reverse complement strand
TGATTCTAAAATTAACAAAATTGAAAATATATACATTAATATCAATTCCATAAAGTATAAAATTATGATTGGGATTTAAAAAACCCTAGATCAAATGTAGTGAAAAAACTATATTTAAATCAAAATATTTTGTAAAGATAATTTTAACAAACAAACATGGTGGCTTAATTCGCATTACAATGTTATCTAGAAAGGAAATACTACTTAAATATCTCTTAATTTCCATCAATACATCTAAAACCGCATATGAACATCAATGAATTATTCTAATCCTAAAAGTCAAATACCACTTTGTTATGAACTATTCAGAGAACTAGGTTATCTGGATAGGTTCATGACCTGTATACATTGCTTATTTGATATGTTATATCATGCATAATATAGTTTAAAAAAAGTTTAATTTGATGTTATTATATAATGGGGCCTACTATTCTAAAAATTCCAAAGTGCTAAATCATAAATATTATTATATAATTATTTATCATGTTTGTTTATTATTATGTTTTTGATGATTGAATTTAATGGTCTATTTCTCAATAACAGAAATGATTTTCTTCCCCTCCATTTATTATATTTAAACAATATCTTTCCTTTCCTTTCTATCTTATTATGTACTCTAGAGATGAAAATAATGTTGTTAAGAAAAAAACATATTTATTTCTCTCTTTGGTGTAAAACCATTTTTTTTCCAAATCGATGTTTTCAAAAAATGTTTTCAATAATGTTTTAAAATAAAAAAATTGTTTTATTAAATAATTTTTTACCCATGGATGAATTTTTAAAAATTATATTAAATGAATCATTCATGTTGTCTTCCAGGTAACCCCCTTTTGAGTTTTTTTGATAATATTAAATGATTATTTATATTAATCTATGTGGTATAAAAATAATTTTATGTATTCATGACCACTATATTTTTTCAATACTCCACTATAGGATTAAACGATTATTTTGAATTAAAATTATTTATTTAATATTTGGTATATTTTTATATTTTAAATTAGTGTTTTCTAAAATAAAATGATATTTTCCTCAAGAAAGTTTTAATTATTTTTTATGGAATTTATATTAATCGATGACAATAACCTTTGGTGTGAAATGAGTTTTATTTGGAATATGATAGAGTTTTCATATCCTTATTATATCTCAGGATGTTTTATTATTATGATGAATATATTTTTATGAAACAATTTATTTTCATGTGTTATGTTATGATGAAATTTATATCAAAACTAATTCTTTTTCCATGGTTATGTTATGATGTAATGCTTATGAAACATACATATTTTCATTGGTTATGGTATAATGAATATTATATTCTTTTTTAGGGCACATTTGTAATATTTTCATTAAATGATGGGTGGGATTAAAATCTCCCTCCAATGAATTAATTAATGATTTAATTCACATGATATAAAAAGAAATGGAATATGGATTGAAAACAGTTTAGTAAATGACATTATCTACTGTGATAGTCTTGTGAGAGAGCCTTAAATATAATGAAATTTTTGGGAGTGAACCCATTTCTCGATGATAGTCATAGAAATAAACCTTTACCACCATATAAATGATTTTCTATATATATGCATATACCGTAATTCTATTCTATATGCCATTATTATGTTCTCATAGATTAGGTTCTTTAATTATATTATGATCCATGCTTTATAAACATTTAATTTTAAAACAATTAGTAAGACTTATGATCTTTGATATATAGGGTTTGGTATTTACATTTTATGATCATCATCTCATACACATATTATTATATTGTGTTTACATATCTCACTTGTTCTCAATTACTAATGATATGAGATCACCCTTTATTATGCTTTTTCCCAATGTTTTGAATAAATTTATTAGGTATGGCTTTTATAATATGAGTTCTATTTATGAAGAACTTAGTGGGAGATGATGTACTTCACCTATGAGACATTTTTTTTGTGTTTCCATGTTTCCAAAGGGACTATACCTTTACAATAATTAGTTGTGTGTATCTTCATTGAATTGAATGTTCATAAAAACAAAATTTTATATCTATATTAGGAAATACTATATTATTATAGTATGTATCAACAGATAGGATTAAATAACCTTTTTAAAATTGGAAAATAACACATTATTGGTAAATGTTAGGATAATCCAGAGTATAGGGTGATATCCTAATTTTATGGTAGAGAAGATATTATGTAATTTACATATATGTACATTCCAATATGAAAACTATGGGTGGATGTGGTTCATAAAATGAAATTATACAGGGTTATAAACTTCAAAAAATGAATTTCGGGATCAACTAAATCATTACCAGATTTATGAAAATATGCCTTACTACAAATATGGTTTGAAACTCTATGACGATATGATTTTATTAATTTACATTATATTTATGAACCATCATAAATAATTTGAATAGATGATGTACCTGAATAACATTTATTACAAATTATGATTCTTGTATTCAAAATAAGGCGTCTTGATTTATACATAATTAAATCACTTTTAATGACTATTTTTTTTGAAACTATGATTGTTATTTATAACACTATGCTTTTTGTTTTTGTTTTTGGATTGAATGAAGAGGAACCATATTAATGATGAATGAAATATACAATGTAATGATTTTAATTCTAATAAATGTAATATTATAGGAGATGAAACAAAAAATATAATTATTATTCTCACACAACATTATCAATATATAAATCATGATGAACATTCAAATCATCAAATGATGAAACAATAGTCTATTGAGACTTTTATAAAGAAATAGACACCGTATTTTATTTATTCCACTGATCCCCTAGTTTCTTTATAATGGATCTATGAAACAGAAATGATATTATCTATTCTACATTATTTGGAACATGAAAAAGTTATTTTAGAATACTATTAGTTGAAAGGAGAAGTGGATAAATTGTGGAACTAATCAAGAATATTATGAAACATGATGAAATTCAATCAATTGAGTGGTATCAGATTAAGTTCTTATATTTCTATAATTGCATATCTCACAATCTTCATATAAAAATAGAGAATTAATTTTGTGAGATAAAGCCTAAGGATGTTGTATTTTTTGGTACCTATGTGGAAAACATTACAAGACTTATGAGGTCTCATTCTATAATTATCATTAAACCTAAAATCTAGGTTGATTGATTGTTGGGTGTATTAAAACCAAGTCATCGAAGTGAATTATCCAGAATGGAAATTAGTAGAAATGAATAATTTTTTTATGATATCTCATGTTGGAAATAGATATTGTATTTAGATATTAAAAACATGTGTTTGATCTGAAAAGAAAGACAATGTTCAAGAGAAACAATAAAACCCATGGTGAGACGAATATTTGATTTTATTTATGCTCGAAGTGTGGTAGGAAACATGATGGAAACAATATTAAGGGGATTAGTAACTATTATAAGTGTGGAAGTGAAGGTCATGGGAATATGTATTTCTAATGTGATCAGAGAATTTTAACTACAAATGTAAATATATAGAATGCTACAAAGAATGAACCATCGACACTCCAAGGTTCCAAATACAAAGAGTATGGGTACTTTGATAACTGGTGGAAAAATCCAATGGTTAATGATGATGATTAATAGATAAAACCTATTAATCTATGGGATGAGGGTAAATATAATGTGACTACTATTTTTTATGGGGATCAAAATAATGATGTGTTTAAAGGTAAACATATCATCCACTGAGTCTATTTTCTTATTTTCTAAAGCATGTCTCTTTAAAATGCTTCTTGGTTGTTCTAACATGGTGCATGTCTTATTGCATTATTATGTGTCTCGTGTGTGTATCCATATGAATAAAATGGTTTGTATTAAATATATTGAATGTTCTATGTGAAAAAGATAGCATCTATAGGGGTTGAGATGGGTTTGGGAATTTTTTAAGGATACTGGACTATCCTCGAGGGATTAGTTCTCTAGTGTAGATTTAGTGAGTTTTGATATGAGTTACATGACCTATTATCTATTTTCTTCTTGTACTGACCATATAAATGACATTATGTTCATATAGTTTATGGGGATGGATTTTTTTGTTTGAGGTGACCTTCCAAGAGTCCATGTGGATGGGTATGTTTTCTTGATGTGAACTCCCAGAATAAAACTGAGATTGGAAGTGTTTTTTATGTGTCCAATCTTGAGGGTGTGTGGATGTGTTAGTGTGTTGCTTGGACTTTATAATAAAAGGCTTGGTATACGGACTTCATGGTTGGTTAGGACACAATATAATGTGTCAATTAGATTATGGAATTACCTAGAGTTATAATGGTTGGTTTGTGACTCATGGATATATGATTGATCCATGTTCTTTCATGTAGTGAGTTGAGGTGAAGATACTATGCCACCCTGTGACCTCATGAGTGGGATGGGAATATTTTTGGCTCACACCTGATGTGGAATGTTTTTAATTACTTTCTTTTCCACATCACTTAGTGTAATTAATTAAAATTTTATTTGACAAATATTTTTTATTGATTATTTTATATATACTAAATTATTTTTGTTTTATTATAAAATCTATGATTTGGTTTCACAAAATATATAGTTTACTATTTATTTTAGTCATTAGGATAATTTTAGATTAATTTTTAATTTTATTCTAACCAATCAATTTTTTGTCTATATTTTATTTATTATTATTATACTTCTTATAATTATTTATTCATTTGTTGTTATTGAAAATAACAATTTAATACAATGAGTGTCATTAATTATTTTTTTAATTATTTATTCATTTTTTTATTAATGAATAAATTTAATATTATTTTTAACGTGAGTATAAAGTAAATTTATTAATTATCTTGTTTATTTGTAAATTACATAATTTATTATTGTTTAAGATTTATAATTTTTATATAATATTAATTTGAATCTAAATTGTTTAATTATTTATTTTTTCTAGGAGAATATCATGACAAGATCATTATACTGACTGTGCCATTGTTAGTATACTGACCATTCAAACCTATCATGCATGGTAACAATAGTGATTGTAAAAGTTTTTAGGAAACATCCATTCAATTGACCTTGTGATAACCTTCAGTGAACCAACATTCAGTTGAACCGATTAGCTACATGGACCAATCACCTATTTAGAAAATTAGTTATGTCAACAAATCAGTTATATAACCATGTAACTACATGATATCAAATGGTTACTTCAACCAAATACATACATGAGGAATTTTGGGAATGTGGTGACTCAAATACATCTCCAAATTGACTACATAAGTAATTTTCTATGACATTTGAATTTCAAAATATTCAATGTTTTAAGAGAAATATATTATATGATTGTAGATTTATGAAACCTCACTAATTTTACCAACCGTTGGTCCATGCACATGGATATGATCCCATATATTTATAGTGATCACCACATTTCATAGAGTTATTCGAATTTGAACATTTATTGCTCAGGATCAGTGGTTAATTCGCTAAATGAGGAAGATATATAGTAAATTAAGTGAAACCTAGAATGTGAAGACATGTTGTCATGTGGTGAGTATGAGCATGCATCGAGAGGTGAATCTATTCTATTTTCTATAGGATAATATACCCATCTATGGAGATCAACACATGGGTATCCATATACCCAATCCATAACCATATGAAAATCATCTGATCCATTATCCATTATCCATTGATTGAGAGATATCAGTGGAACTTTTAGAAGCAGAGGAGAACAAAGAGCTATAAAAATTTATAGATATTTACATCAATGGTATAATCAATGTTATTCTTATTCTTTAATTTATTATGTTCTATAAATTTTTGCAGATGGATTTTAATAATTTTTTTAGATAAAACTCTTATAATGTGGATGTTTAGTTGATATAGTTTATCATTTGTATCTTAACTTGTGCAGTCATAATTATATTTAAATAAACTTTATTATCAATGTAATTGAATGAGTTCTGTATTAAATATAAAAATAATCATCCTATTGTAGTTCAATTTCTAAAAAAATATTTTGACATTATGTTTTCTAATGTTGATTCAATTAAAATATTTCAAAAATAAAAAATAAATTGACCAGAGAATCAAAATTTACCTTGTGATTCATTATTATCCATCATCCAGTATATGATGAATATTGTATTTATCTTCATCTATTAAAAAATATTCATATTACCACATATTTTCATCAAATTAATAAATTCAAGATTGATTATTTTGAATTTTTTTAACTATTTTTTGTCAATTTGCTGGACCTTCTCTCACTTTTCCCTCCCCATGGACATAATATCATACTATATAGTGTCTACTAGTTTTAATATTTATTTGAGAAAACTCAATGATCATGTTGAATAAAATTTTCGGTACCATTTACGGGGAAGTTTTCATGTGGCTAGAAAAAAACATATGCATAGGAAAGAAACTAAATTAAACGAAATTAAAAAAATAGAAAAAATACAAAAATATAACAAAGCAATATCCAATTAAAAATTATTATATGTGGTGATAATGATAGATTATTCATTAAATTGAGACTTGATCCATGAAAAACTATATAGATCCCATTGAACTAGTTGTTGAGAAACATTTAAGTTCTCTAAGAAAAGAAAAAATTATAATGAAAAATTTGAGAATGTGATAAATGTTGAAGATAATAAACCTGAAATAATCTGTTAAATTAAAAAATAGCCTAATATAATTTAGTAACAACACCATCAAGGGTCAATTAATCCATTATACTTATAACTATGGCTCGAAACAATGATCTAAATCACACATATCTTTCGCTACTTCATTTTTTCAACTGACTTCTTTAATGAGAAATCCATAGTTTTCAATAAGGATTTAAACAACATAGATCCATAATAACCACTATAAGGGACGGGTGAGAATGATATAAAAATAAAATTTTCTTATTTTTGTCTAAAGGGTTATGTGAGGAATTGGTTTCTAAACCTTGATGATATTTTAAAACATTGGAACTAATCTACCAATACATGAAAACAATGTTTTATCCAAGGATAATTAAGGGAGAACTATGAAATAATATTACAGGATCATTTCAAGAGGATGGAGTGGCTTTTTAAGATGTTTGAGATAGTTTCATAGATTTTATTAGGTAGTTTCTTCATCAAAAACTACATTTCCATCTATATATAGATACATATTATATGGGTCTGTCACATCCTAGTCCTAACTTGGATGACCAATCTGATACATAATGTTACACTAGAAATAATGAAATATATGTTAAGAAAACATTCAATAATTTGGTTCTTAATTCACAACATAATGATTAATGTAAAAGAAGAGTGAATGGAGGATGGAATGAAAGTGGTCCTAGACTGGAAATGAATGCTAAATTAAATTAAATAAATGGGAATGTCTAGTCCATAATAATCCAAAATTTTCAAAAATAGTTTAATCATTTTTGATTTAAAATCCTCGAAGAATTTAACATATAATATTCTCAATAGTGTGGGATTTTTGAAAACTCAATCAACTATTGTCAAAAATCTTACATGATAGGCCAAAAATAAGAAGTTTGTTAATTTTATGGACATGGATAATGGAAAAAATTTACAAATGACCATTTTTAAATTAATATACTTCTAGATATAGGAATCACACAAAATTTTCAATGAGAGAACATATAATGATTTGAAATCAACCAACAACCTATGGATTTTAGAATATTAAAGGGAATCAATTTCAATATGAATTAAGGGATAAAACAATTATTTACCCAGATGAATATAAAATAATTTTTCAATTTATTTTTAGGAAACATATTGTTCAAAAATCTCAACCTGATTGAGATAAGGAACAAAATGATTCATGAATGGATAATTTGGAACATTAAATTGGTCAATTGGAAAGTGACTTTGGTTCAAGAGACAAAGCTAAGCATCCTAGTACCACTAAGACGAATGTAAGGGAGATTGGCATGATTTTGGTTACTTAGAGAGGTTTAAACCCCCAATAGGATGTTAGATTCAACATTAAGAGTTAAAAAATATAAAATAAGTATAAATGTAGAAACTCAAAACTAAAAAACATTCAATCTAGAATCGGGGAAAACTATACTATAACAAAATATAATCAAGGTTATCCACTAGAAAATCAAAATAAAAAGGCACTAAAATTAAAAATAATAAAGAGAAGAAAAATCATGTTGATGAAATTAGGGATATTTATTCTATTGTTTGGAATTTTTATTCATCCATTCATTTCCTTCAAAGGATGAAATTAAAAAACTAATAAACCTATATTTTGTAAATTCATTAGACTATTAAACAAGAGAGAATTGAACATTCCATTCATGAGATATTTCATTCAGAATCAATCATACTTTTGTGATTCAATAAAATTGTTTCAATTTTTATTTCAAATTGTAGTCCCACTAAAGAGAATAATGCAGTATTTTAAAAAATTCCCACAAAATAATAATGATCCTAGGTGATTTTTCATAACCTTCACCATATGTAAAATATTTTAACTGAATTGGATTTTTGATCTTGTGGAAAAAATAAACCTTATCCCTTTCTCGCTATTTTAACAAATGCAGTTAGGATAATTGAAACAAACCTCTATGGTCTTACAATTGTTTAACCAATACATTACTCATCACATATGAATAGTTTGTGACCTATTAGTTATGGTTGGATAGTCTTTTTTACTAGAAAATTTAATCATATTAGATATGTAATTTAAAAAACATGGTTCTATTATTTTGGGTTGTCCTTTATTAGCTACATGGGAGTTGTTATTGATATGGAGAAGGGTTAATTGATTTTAAATTTAGAAAAAAAGTGGGATTCATGATTTTTAAAATTAAAAAATATATTTCATTTTGTGAAAATTATTCAATAGTGGAGTTTTTAGAAGAATAAAATGCATTTTATCATTATAGAAATTTTGAGAAAAATACATGGATAAAGAAATATTTATGGAATTTGATACCTCATTAGAATAAGAAGAATAAATTTTCAAACATTATGTAGAGAAATAAACACAAGGGGAAATTACAAAAAAAAATTCTAACATTTTGAAAATTCTCAAAGTGAAAATATGTATAATTTTATTGATATGGATAATAGATCTATTCCCACAATAGAATTATACCAGTATTTTTTTTACTATTTGAGATATTATGAAATTTTATTGAGAGCATCAGACTGACTTCCCTTATAAACACAATATAGATCAATTTGTTAAGGTTAAATTAGAATTTATAAAAAAATTAGGATTTTTATTTTATAAATTCATTAAAATATGATCTAAAAATTCTAGAGATTGGGTTTTCCACAATGGATAGAATTGAAAAAAAAATGTCTCTACAATTTGAAATCATTACAGTTTTGAAACTCAATTTAAGAAACATATTGATGCTCTTGGTTCAGCTAGGCCTATGATTATTTTTCTAGTAATAAATAAACCACTTTGGAGAATAAAAAACTCCCTATACACTTGAAATACTCATTTTTAGTTGAAAATTCAAAACTTTTTTGTCATAATTTCTATTGAGATGAAAAAAAGTCAAGTCAAAAATTGTTTGATGTCCTTAAGAAATGAAAAACATTAATAGGTTGCTATATAGATGATATAAAAGGGATTATACCTTCATTCTGTAAGAACATGATTCATATGGAAGTAGACTAAATACAAATAGTAGAATGTAAAATAGGATTTAACCCTAGATATGAAGGTGGTTATGGAATAAAAGGTAAATAAACTATTTTATTTTGGGATTATCTATCCTATTTTAGATAGTTTTTGGGTTATTCTATTAAAATTATTACCGATGAAAGTGGGATCACTACTTTTATTAGTGAGAAATTTTAACAAATTCATGTGAGAAAATCAACCAAATGGATAGCTTGAATATATTGAAGGGATATCAATTATTCTATTAGAAAATATTATTTTCCCAATCCCTTTTTAGATTATATTCCTCTGAATGTAGTTGGGAATGATTTTGTTTTGTTTTCTGGATAGTTATCATGTTTACAACTGATGTCATGTAGCCTCAAAAGATCTTATTAAGAAAACATGTATATGAAAATTTTAAAAAATTCCTATTTGATAATTCCATTGGGTTTGTGTGGTTCCCTAGATTCTATTTTTAGGTGTATGATGAAAATATATTTGGACATGATTGAGATAATCATGGAGATTTTTATGGATGATTTCACTATAGTTTATATAAACATTGAGATCTAATTATAGTATCTATAACATATTTATGAAATATTCCTAGAGACCAACATAGTCCTAAACAAGGATATTTTTCATTTTTTGGTCACTTGAGGAGTAGTTTTATGATATAAGTCCTCTAAGATGGGTTTTGAGGTTGATAATGCTATGACTATGATCATTCAAATGAGTCCTCTTCCTATAAATGGAACATGTGTTATAGTTTATATTGGGCATGCTAGTTTTTATTGGAGGTATACCCTTTCATGATGTGTAGAATCGTCAAGAGTCTATGTAATAATATCAAGTGTTTTCTCCTGGTATTGAATGGATTCCAAAATAGTGGAATCAAACTAGAGTATCAACCCATATGTTCTATTTGTTTTAAAGTTGGTACACACTGGTACATTACAACACTATTAATATTGTTATTTATTGATTAAGCTTATTAATCCCCGATGCATTACTCATAAGGAAGAATCCACAAAAACATGCTTTTCATTTCCATCCTCCAATATAGTTTGAGTACCTATTTTCATTGTGATTTGTGGTTCCTTTTTCAATTTTTCTTCAACCGAAATGAAATATCTCTAGAATTCGATGTAGTGTACAATGACTGCATTTACACTAACATTCGAAATAGTAAGATTTTTGGTCAACGAATAATACCCCTTTCTGATTCAGTTCCTAGCTTATGAGTAATTTTTTCTTTCCATGAATTTAATTGAATTCAGTTATCAGAACATTGGGATACATCTTGTATCCTTGGATGGTATAAGTAATTTAGTTAACCACTAGTCACCTAGAATACATGTTGAATCAAAGACCTCAGTAGTTCTTGGTGCTCACTAAATAGTGCAACGAGCACCTGGTATATGGGAAGTATCACAGAGGGCACATAATAGAACCACTTCTTTTACTGGGACTCACTAACAAGGTCCCCCAAATATTATTAGTGAACACAATCAATATGTGACTGATTCATCCAATTTTTTCCTTGTCATTTCATGGTCTGATAATTTTTCTATATTAATTTCTTTGTACTCAAATATCATGTAGGGTAGTTCATGTGAGGACCTAGGATATATGATTCATGTAACCCAGTGTATTCTACCTATATGAAATTGTGTGTGAATTTATCTATTTTTAGTGTTCTTTTGAATTAATGATGTTTTAGTCATATTACCGTCTAAGCTATACCTAGAACATTTTTAGATAATTCCATGGGATATTTTCATAGATAATTTCAGTTCATATTGAAGAAGGTATGAGAAAAGGTGATATAGGCATTACAGTTAGATGAAGGAATTTGTGGAACTCCTTTTTCTCCGGGCATATCACATTTTCATAATATCAAAATACCTTCAGAAAGGTGATCATGAACATGTGGTAGGTATAAGTTTTTACATAGAAACTAAGGCGAAGAAGGAAGGGATAAAATGAAAACAAAGAAATATGCACATCTCATTCATCAGAGATAATGACTAAAAACAAAAAAAATCATATTCCATTGTAGTGGATCCGTGGGGAAGAAACTATTAAAAAATATAGATTTGAAAAAAAGATTTCTATAAAATGAGATACGAAATTATATCAGTTAAATTGATTCTATTTTCCTAAAACTATGGCAATGATGCAATATTCCCAATAGATATCATAATGAAGTAACTTTTTGATGGATATGAGAATAAAATGTAATGAATTGTGATAAAATGATGTTACCAGACATGGATCATATCACTGTTTAAATTATGAGAATAGATAGGTCTTACAATATGAAAAATAATGTAAACCTTATACTAAGAGTTATGAAATTCCTTCCACCCCTCAATATTTTACTGTATTGATAATAAAATTAAATGATTGCAATGTGGTCTGAAATTTATTTTTGTGATCCAAAATAATCTACCAAATAGATCCCATTATATGACAGATACCATAATCCAGATGATCTATGTGTACCCAATCCATGAACATCATATCAATTGTCAGATTCCACCTTAGGGCTAGTGGGATCTACAATAATATATCAATTTTTGGTATAGTGATGTTGTAAAACCCATTTATTTTCAGTTGGGGGATTGAATTCTTGTATAAGAATATGTGTAGTAGAATGAAATTGGATGAATTAATTTTATTGAGCCCCCTCCAGTCTGAGTTTTCCGCCCAAATAACACATTTTTCAATTATAGATTCAATGTTGATGTAAAGCCTTATCAAATCTATGTACATTTAAAGTGGTGTGTGAAGACAATCAATATTTTCCAATGAAGATATTCCACTATCAACTAAATTTCAAGGAATACACCGGAATATTGATGACTAATAGGTAGCAGAGATGTGGTATATATCTAATAAAAAAAATACTGATATTAGGGAAAAATTTAGTTATTTTTTACACTAGTTGGAGTGGTACAGGAGGAAAATTATTCTCAATTGGGAGAACCAGTTCCACATAGTTCAGTGGAAAACACCAGTAATACATGAAATCTTAGAGTTTTAGGGAAAACACATCAAGGAAACTATAAGACAATATCAATTGAAATTTAAGTATATCAAATTGTAAAAACCATTTCTCAAAGCCCCATATTGTTCTTTATGGATATATGCGAAAATTCTAACTAGTTTTTTTCTCTAGTTGCCGAATCAGAGCAGTAAAAAGTTCATAAATATATTAGTACTCCACAATAATAGAATAAATTAGATGTGGGTATGATTTCTACGTGAACTACTATAGAACCCACCATAAATTCCATAGGAAAGAGGGAACAATCAATAACATTGATTTCAAATCACATTGATCATCATGATCAGATCAACGATATCATCCATTAGGTATAACGGAGCAAAGGGAGGGATAAAAATGAATAGATCTATGATACGAAGAAATATGGTTCAATGTAGCCTAGGAGTAGTTCCATAAATATCTATTTGTTCAGTATTCCACTAGGAATGGGGAACAACCATAAAACATAAACCAATAACCATAATATTAACTATGATATCATAAATAGAAATTGACATATATCATTTTGTAACTGAATAATCCCTTATATGATCGGTTTGGATCCCTCTTGAGTTCCTAATTTTTATGGCCATGATGCATAAAAAATAGTAAATCATTTGGTGACATATATGTTCATTTAATTTTTTAATTTGAAAATAGATAATGGATTTATATCCCTATTGTCTCAATTCACATAGACTCCTTTAATTATACTTTTCCACCTCCGATATTGGGGTTGATATTGTAGTTTCCCATACATAATTCAAGAAGGTGTTTTATTTGATGTTTATATTGTATGAGGAGTTCATTATTATAGATTGTCACTCCATGTTCCCTGGGATATTTAATTATACATGGTTTGATAGTGTAATAGCTTGTATTAGAACCAGTACACCACTCGATGTTATAGTGGTTCAATAAGCCACTGATTGTTGTGATGGCTTCCAAGAAGCATGGTTATCAACTACACTATTATAGTAGACTACTGATATTTCATTATACTATTGGAGTAGTTTACTAATCCTATAATATTTCCAGCTCGATGTTCCAATCCCCTACCACTACCCCCCACCATTTTGAATTGAGAAAATAAATTATTCTTATAGTGTGTGGCCACTACCCGTGTCATTAGAGCACCTACATACCCCTTGGTATTGTGTGCTAGGATACAATTGATACCTATTCAATTTAATTACTTTGAATTCCCAGGAATACATAGATCATAAGATATCTAATTATATATATAACTTATTTTATATAAATGTATTATCAATATGGAAGGTTGGTTCAACATACCATAAATGTATCTATTGTGCGATTCAACATCAAATAATAAATTTATTTATGTATTGATTTGAGAGTGAATGAGAGGATTCAATTCATAAGGATTATATAATGGAGGTGTGAATGTGATAAATAAGTCTATTGAGTTCATATATCCTTATTTATAATCTTCATAGATGGGGGACTTGAGTTCCATGGTGTCATGGAGTTTCTTGTGATCGATAGTCATAGTTGTTGAAAAATGATAGACTCTACTCGAGGGGTGTTGTTGAACTAAAAAATAACATCCAATGATGTATTCTAGTGCATCAATTCTGAAATTTGTACCACTACATGGTCCAAAGGTAATATGAAAAGATGATTCAACCAATAATAAGAAACTATTTATGTGTTGGATTCCTGAAAGCATTTTGAGTAACCTAGACTATTCAGTGATGATGTTAGAATAGTTTAAATAGGGGTGCATCCCCATATTATCAATGAGTTCTATGCCTATGATTTCCACTACCAATTATGAATATATCCATAATCAAAAGGTCAATTCAACTAAAACTATACTATAAATTATATTTCATGGACAAATGTGCTAAAATAGATTCTTGATACGAAACCCATTCACCAATATGAGGTTTGTGATCATCTGTGTTGCCTATATAAATTAACAAAAAATCAAAAAATAAACTAGAAATACATCCAATATGGTTTCCTTCATCCAATTACATTGTATTTTTGTTGATTCTGATTTTTACTGATTGTGGGAATGATGATGGTATTTTAATTAGACCTCCACCACTCAATTAGTCAGGTGTGTTTTTGAGTGTGTAGAAGATGTGGCCATTGATGTCATATTTGTATCACATATTATATCTCATTGTCTAGTATTCTCCCTTTTTATGCGATAATTTTTATAGTGGTCTTCACAAGAATATAGTCTATTATCTCTTCTAAATATATCCTAGAATTTGATGGAATATTTTAAATCATAGTGCGAACACCAAAGAGTGAATGAATTAAACATTCTATTAATCCTCTAATGGAGCTATTTGACCTGTGAAATTAGGTTGGGATCTTGATTGGTTGAACATGAAGGCCCTTATTTTTGATGATAATGGTTTGTTTATACATTTCACACCCAATAAACAACTATCACGAGGAACCATTTGGGGATTTGAAATACATACATGATTCCAAGTAACACCCTATATGAATTTAATGGGTTAAAGGTGAAAAATCTAGTAGAAACATGAACATGAAACATTCAACATACTGGTGAAACTAGAAGTCTAACATTGTTAGAAGTTCACATTCAATCCAACATATACCCAAAATTTGGTTACTCTACCCTATTTAACCTCCTAGCGGGTGGGGGACTCTTTGACCATGGGTATCATATCACTCTAACTCATGGATCAATTGACATCGCACTAAAATTTAGACCCACCCATGCCTAACCATTAAAAACAAAAAATGTAGTGGATAGAGGTAACTAATATATAATAGTATTAATGGAGCCAAGTTTATACTTTACTCTAATTGTGTGTACCATCTTCTTTGTCCATCAATTAGGATTCCCTTGAGAATGGGTAGTTGGGAAACTAAATATCACTAGTGAACATGGAACCAATTAAACATGTCATGGATGTCTATATATTGATGATAGTAGGAAAAATATTCCCTCTACAGATAGTACTCATATAATCACTCATTTATACCTACCCACATATCATCTTAATTTTAGTGCAGTCTATTATATTATAGTAATAATAATAATCCCCACTCAATTCCAATACCACTACAATGGATAGAAACCTCTATTAATAGTTTTTGAATCCTTCCACTACCATAATTTACCCGAAGCATCCTCAGAGCTTCTAAATAAGACATTGTGAGTCGAGAAACTAATTTATAGTTATAGTCAAACTTAGTATTGTACATTAATATTGATTAAGAACATAGTACTAATTTATTGTATAGTAATGAGTTTATTATGTAATTAATGTGGGGTGTGACCAATAAACTTCAAATGGTCCCTTATCCTACACCACTAAATGGGAAAATTCATAACAAAATTCCCCCTTTCCACAATACCAACCTCCCAATTTCAGATTTCTACTCTTATATAATGAATCTCCAAAATAATTATACTATAATAATAGATTACATCTAACACCACAAGAATCCATTACACTTGGTCTTGTATATACTGAATGATTATTAAACCAATTATTTAATTCTATAACTTCATTACTACAATCTAATAGTGTTTTTGAGGAAAAATTATATGAACATTTAACATTCCATCACTGTTCCTATATATATGACATTCAACCCCCCCCAATAGTCCTATATATACCACCTATTCTATATAAAAATCAACCCCCAAATCAATTTAAATTGAGATTCTTCCACTCCCCTAGATCCATGACCAATGACCCAATTGATGAAACCAATTATTTTTTAGGGAGAACATCGTCTAAATCAATTTCCGTTAGAGAAAATTAGGTGACCACCGATCAAAGGTACAATAGTTATTTTGGGAGTATTTCTATATGGGTGTGTTGTCTAGATTTATAACATCCCATACGTTCCATCTTGAACATCTCTCACTAAGGCAATTTTGTGGTACCTTATTCTATTAAACATATGTTTTTCTATTAATATGCTGTTTTGATGACCCCATGTATTTTTTAATGGTCTAATTATTTGGAACCCCTTCATTTTATAACATCTATTTCTTTCTCAAATCTAGATCATACATGTACTCAACGTATATGATGTATTTTGTAAAAAATAATCACCTAGGTTTTAAAATTGTCTTAGTAATCTACCTTATGAGGTGATTAATATTATAATATTTATGAGGTTGGTCCACTTTGATTATCATATATGAAAACACCTAGAATATTTATAGAGCCATTAGATGTTGATCCCCATGCCAATGGAACCCCCAATCCACAAAGAGAATAGAACATACTACCTTGTGTTCATAGATATTATCATATGTATGGTTCAATCATGATATTGGAATGTCAGTGGTGGTTTATTGTAATTGGGTTGGTTTGAGGATCTCACTTGAGGAGTTATAAAACACATAAAAATGTACAAATTTTGGTGGGGATCGGGCTCCACCATAACTTTAAGGACCACAATTGAAAATAGATGAGCCCTTCCTCATGAGAGTGGAGGTGACGTTCTAAATAGAGCCTAACGGTAGAAGTTGAGATGGTTTTGGAATCTCAAGGAATATATCAAGAATTAGTGTCACCAGAAACAATGAGTACCTACTTTTATAGTGAATATAATTTTTATATAACAACAACAATCATGATGATTGATACTACAGAGGTATTGTGGAAATATGCATTGATGATGAAACAACCTAGTGATAGTTGAAATTGGGGGTATTATGGGACCACTACAACCAATATCGAGTCAGAGTTGCGGAAGAACCTAGTGCTCCATTGTAAATGATACCCCATTGTTGGAATGGTAGAACCTCCTTTAAAAATGGTGTCTTAGTACATTAGTGTGTTTTGTGAATTGATGATCAATTATTCATTTCCTACCTTTGGTTGGCTCAAGGGGGAATCCCGGTGTGTCTATCATACCACAACTTCTGAATAATTCTACTACTAGAAACCATATAAACTTTAAATATCATTGGGGAGATGGAAGGTAGTACTATTGGTGTGTTGGGACAGTCAACTTTATGTTACAATAAACATTCAGGTTGGGTCATGCATAATAAAAATAGATGGTCAAACAGTCACTCACCGATCATAGAATGATACTAGTTTTCATTTGATTTCTAGTAATAATGGTCTTTTCATTTAAACCACCCTCCTCCATTAACATACCTCAAATACGGGGTTCAGAGTTTCTAAAGAAATTAGTGTTCCAGTTATGAATTCGCCTTATCGATATCGTGTTCTACATGTGTAGAGTTCACTAATATAAGAGTACTGATCATGGTTGTGTTTTTCAATTTCTAAGAGAACTCAACCAATTGCAACCCCCAACAATCCCGCTAAACTAGTGCATACATGATCACAAATTGGTGGGATGGGTGATGGAAAATATACATAGTCTGACATAGAATCAATTGAGTAGTTCAGAAATGGTGATTCAATTAGAATAGAGGTGGGATATTTTTCTTGTTTCAAAATGTTTTCAATCAGTGTTGAACTCAATCGGATGAGGGTGATTACCTAGTGAACCAAATTAGAGTTTCTGGGTATACAAAACTATTTGATTAAACAATTGACAAACAAGATAAGTTGAATATTCATACCCTTGATTCAATTTCATAAAGGATCCTCTTGATTTTAGGGAATAAAAAATGATTGGATTATGTAGAAAAATAGAATGTTTATCAGTTAATGATCCAATGTGTTCTGAGACCCAGTTTTATTTCCCATGAAGTATTCCTCCATTTGTTTCCTGAGGGATTCCTTCTTTCCCAATTCTCTTTAATAATGGAATTTGGTCTAGAATTTGATGCTTCATATACCAAAAATAAAAAATAATCATATTATGCCTTATTAATCTCTTTAATCCAACAACTTGGAAAAAACCAATATTTGTATTATATAGTTATTATTCATCCTATTGTATCATGTGAATTCATTTTAATGTTTATATTTATTCTAATAATTTTGATATATTTTTCATTATAGTTGAGAGTTTCAACGAACTTTTTCATATAGATTTTAATTTTTTTCTCACTATTCTTTAACATAGGTTGAGTGGAGCATGTGCAGAGAAATATAAGAATGTTTGCTTATTATGATTCATTCATACAAGAATAAAATGGGTTGTCATGTTGTATTTTTATTTGAACGAGGAATGAGGGTGTGGAAAATAATAAGATAGTCTTATATTTTATATTACCAGTTTCAATAAAGATTCTCAAATATTCATAGATATTTGGGAGATGGACTGATGAATTTGAATTGGAATAAAATGGTCACCTTCTGCCAGATTTTCTCCTCAATGATCAGACATTCAAATTCCTGAAATGAGAAGTGCCCATGTTATTTTCCATTGATTATTTAATTTATGATAGTCATTAAGAAGGGGCTAGGAAGAGATGTTAATCGGAAAGGTCTGGCCAAAGATAAGGACTGGAAAAGAAAATATTTTGCAGAGATGTAACTTCCTACATACCTAATGACTGAGTATATGTGAAATCATAACTCAGATATAAAATTTCATGAAAAAATCAAGGAAATTACAAAAATTATAATTACATGTTTTCACAGCTATCCAAAGATACACCATTTGTCTTTAAGAGAATCTCTCCAACATTTTTATCTGCTTAAATAAAATCTCCCTTTGTCTCCCATCATCACTTCAATTGATTTGAAAAACCTATTTTATCATATGTAAGATTGAAGTGATATAAATATTGTAAATTGTTTATGTCAAATGAGGGATATGTAACTTCATGTGGTTTATTATGATAGTATAAAACTAGATGATGATCAAATGAATCACACATCCACTAAGAAAGAGAATCAAGTTATTGTTTTTTCTCCAGATAATAATTTTCAATACCATTTGGGTACAAAATATTTAGGTTTTACATATGTAAATACCATGAAATATCATATATGAAATTAAGAGTCTAATCCCATTAAGTGGATACATTTTCTTCTTGCGTTACATATAGAAATTAAAGAAAATAAGGGTATTAAGAATGTTGTTATATATCATAAATTTATGTTGTCTAGTACTCAGTGTGATGATCATAGGGAGGTCAATTTTTCCTTTACTGATAATAATTTACTTGATACTGCTATCGATAATTATTCTTTGTATAAATATTATCCCAACCTCATCGTATATTGTGTTATCCCCAGCATTTTCACTACTACATAACTTGTTTTATCCAACTCTAGGATTTATGAGTTCTAGCTAAAAGAGATGATAAAAGGGGTGGTTGGGGGATTTAACAGTGATAAAAATCCCGTATTAGGGTACGGAGTCTGTATTTATCATAACTATAAAAAAAGAACTGATAAAGGATCCCCCTTAGCAGTACTACTAAAAAGGTTATGATAAAGGACCCCCATTATTACCTCTTTTTTTATAGTGCTGATAAGGACTCTGTTTATCAATGAATTTTTCTAGCTCCAATGAAGGTTATATTTCAACAAAACCGTTTTTCGTCATTAAAAATAATATATGAAGACATTACTATACTTATATTAATATAAACATAATATATAATATTAAATTTGTTTTAGATAAAGTTAAATATGTATTTACATTTGATATGTAATATATTTAGTAAATATTACTTGTAAAATAATTAAAAGTATTGTTAGTAAACAATTTTGTAATTTTTATCTACTAATATTCATTTATTAACAATTGTATGAAATAAAAATTAAATTAATTAATCAAAAATATAAGATAATTTGAAAACCAAAAATGAACTTGAAACAACCATCACTTTTGATAGGATTGTACATTTGGGCTTTACCAATTATCAATTTTAACCCTTTGAAGATATCTACACTGTGACAACCTTGGAGCCTTGCTCATATATTTAATGGATAAAAAGTCGAAGAGGGCTTCCAAAACAATGTTTTTAGTAGGAGAATCGAAATTTTAATTTAAATTTGATTGAATTCAATCCTCATTTTTGGGTGTCTTATTGTTTTCTTTCGATGGTGAAATTTTTTTTCATAGGGATTTCATTCATATAGATATTATGGTAATGAAATTTTATATTTTTCTCAGTGTACTTTTATTTATAATTATTTATATGCTTATTATTTATATTTATTTATAATAAATTAATTATATAAATACATGTTTAAAATTATTTACATTAAAATGTATTTAAAAATAGAAATAAATAATAATTATTAGTCATTTTATATAAAATAATAAATTAACACTTAATTTACATTATCAAATTCATTAATATGATTATATATAAATATACAATTAATTTTTATATATAAACAAGTGTGTCTCATTAAAAAATACGTGTATATGTACATTGTAATATAATAAATAAATAAATAATATGTAAATACATTAATTTGCATGTGAGAAATATATATTTATAATTGTGTGTGTACCAATATTATGTATATACATAATATATAAATGTATTTATATAGATAAATAAATAACATTATTATTAAATATAATATATAACAGAATATTATAAAAAATATGTAAAAATATATTTTAATGAAATTATATGCAAATATAAAATTATATTTGAATATGTAAATATAAAGATATATAAATATACTTATAATGTATAAAATTTATATCTATATCTATAGAAATATTCTAAAGATTTATTATAAAAAATATTAAACCATTTTTTGCATTATTATAATCTACGAAGATATATATATATATATATTTATATATATAAATATAATGATAATGTACACATATATGTGTTTATTAATTAATTTATATATATATATATATTAATTTAGTATATATAAATTATTATAAAAAATTATATATTTAAATCAATATAATTGTGTATATATATTTATCACACACAAAAACATATATTTTATACATGTATTTAAAAACAACTATATAAATATATTATTTCAAAATATATTTTTAGCTATATGTATATGTAAATAAATAGAAATAGCATAAAATAAACAATAAAACATCTTGGTGAAGTGGTAATAGAGTTAATTTTCAAATGAAGAGGTATATAGATCAAATCCATGGGCATGCAAGAGGATGAAATTAAGAATAATACTAATAAAGGGTGTGGAGAAGAACTAATAAAAGTTTGATTGGTGAGTTTGTGAAATTAATTGATAGGGATAGGATTGAAGATAATGGTGGAAGTGCTGATGGGGGATGGGTACTTAGAGGGGTATGAAAAAATAAATTACCCCTTTTATCAATGCATAAAAAAGCATTGATAAAGGGTTCCTATATCAGTGTTTTTTGTAAGCACTAATAAATCCCTCACTTTAACATCACTCGTTTTATGAATGCTTCTTTAGCAGAAATAAATCCAATTTTCAAAATTATAAAAGGAATATTTACAGTAGTGTTTTCAAATATTAAAATAAAAAACATTTATAAAGAGTCGAATGTGTTATTTTTGGGATGCCCCTTTGTATTTAGGAGATGTGTAGATGGTATAATCATGAGGTGTGTACAAGAAGAATAGATGGTGTCCACTCTTGAACGTTTTTGCTCTACTCCTTGGGGAAGACATGAAACTGGAGAGACAATATCCAAAAATGTTCATGGAAATTGAATTTATTGGCATACATTGTTCAGTCATATTAAAATTTTATTAGTTTTATGTGATATGTGTTGTAGTTTAAGAACTTTATTAATGAAGTATGAGTTTCCTTAGAATGGAATTTTATAGGATGATATTTTTTAATGATTAGGGATTGAATTTCATGTGTCCATTCACATATTCTCATCGGAATTAGTAAATTTTCATTTATATATATATTACGTTTCTAAATGGGTTGAGATAGTATGATATCTTAAAAATCAATATAAAGTTTGTTATTAAATTCCTTAAAAATGATATCTTGGTTTGGGATACTAAATGATTTCATAATAGGTAATGTAACACATTTTAATATTTTAAAATTAAAATCATTGATAGAGAATTGTGGTTATTCCCAAAAAACCGGTACATCATACCATTTTCATTTGAGTGGATATGATGAAATCTGAAATATTTAAATAAAAAAAATCCAAGGGAAAATTATTTCTTGTTCAAGGATAGAATAGTTTTTATATTATTATGAGGATTTATATGAAAACATAACATAATTTTAAACTCCCATATCAATGTCCCGGTATATAATTCATTTACATAAATATTTTTATTTATCTTTATAACATCAACATAATTATTTTTGGTTTGTGAAGGCCCTTCAATCTAATTTTATGACTTCTAGAGAAAAAAGGTTGATTGAGCTGAGCGATCTATAAGAGTTCAATAGATATTCCAATGATTACTATAATATTTAAAATAATATTTTTTTTATTCTTCAAAAAATAATATTGATTTTAAAGTCAATTAAAAGGTTATACAGTATGATTCCAGACATAGAAAGTTTCATGGAAAACAAAAATTCAGTTATTCTATACTACTCACTATAGTTAGAGTTCATTTCAATGGATATTTTGAGTTGGTTGGTGAAGAATACTATAATTTAACGGTGAACTAAAAAGGAAAAAATATTATTTTATGATTTATCTAAATGGATTGGTTTCCATTTATTTATTTCAAAATTGATAGATATTTTATTTTGGATGTGGAATGTAAATCTAGCACTTAATGGCTCGAAAACCATGGTTTCTATTTTTCTCTTTTTATTTTAAATAAATTCTTCTCATTATTTTTAATTTCAATATATATTTATAAAGTATCTTCTAGATCCTCTCATCCATCATTTGTTTATTTTATATAAAATTTGATGGGATGCCTGATCATTAGGTGAATTTTCAAGTGAATACATGAAAAGGGAATAATCTATTGTCAGAATCAATTTTCAAGTGTGATATCCTTAGTGAAATTCAATTCCAAAATGTTATTTTAGTGGATAACAATAGATAAACCTTAACCCTACTGAAAATATTTTTAATTTTAATGTTTTCAACTCATTTTTATATAATATTCAAATAATTGATCCAATTTTTTAACCATAATGTTATTTAAATTTTTCTAGAGAGGATACATGTGATCTACAGTAGTGAGAAAATAGTTTTCATGTTTAGGGGATAATTTTTTTAATACCATATATATTTTACTAACATTAAATTTTATTGCAATTTCTTATGTTTTGTTTGAATTATTTATATATTGAATTTATGAAAATGTACATGATGGATACACCATGTTTTGATCTAAATCTATGTTATAAAATGTTTTCATTACATGCATTGTTTTCTTCTTATTATAAAAATTTACTGAACTCATCTATTGCATTATATTTTTGATATTCATCTTCTATAATTTATTTTCCCATATTGGGTAGTAGGGATCCGTTATATATTATTTTCTTGTGTCAGTACCATGTGGAATTATTTTTTATCATTAATTTCAACCATAAACACATAATATACTCTATAATAAATTTATGAGTCTTTTTAAATCAAAACAATTTATCAATTTATCATAATTTATGATTCAACAATGAAAAAATTGTAGAGTTTTACGTGTGTGGGATAGGTATTTTTCTACATATGAATTAAAAATTATTTAATGTGGTATACATAAGAAACCATAATTGTATTTGAAAATTCCACCCTATTTAGAATCGATTTTTCCATATTTACAAAAAAAATTAATTTTATCTATAAATAAAATTTATATGTGTCACAATTTTTTTTTAAAATAAGAACTCATTGTGTCATTACTAGGAATAATTCTATTCTTGTTTTTAGGGTTTCAAATGGTTCTAGTGTTTTTATAATTGAGTGATTGTTTAGATAATTTATCTATTTCTTTTATAGAAATACATTTTTAAAACTATAATGAGAAATGTGATAGGTCATATTTTTGAGGAATTAGAATTAAAAAATTACCTAAAATGAAGTTTAACCTTGAACATTGTAATTGATTCATGGTTAAATGGAATATCTTTGGGAGCCAACTCAATAAAGAGTAATTTAAATCATTTGATTATGTATTAAAATAATAAATTTTGATCCCATGGGGAGTCTCCGAGACATGGGCACTGGGTGTGGTGTATGAATAAATACATTTATATCTCAATAAGTTCTTTTAAAAGTTCATTTTACAACCTTTTTCTTGAAAAAAATATAATAAAGGGACTTTATACAAAATTATTTCATTTAGATGAGGGGAATACATTACCCAAATGAAGAAGTGTGAAAATGATTTATTTGAAAATAATTTGTGTCGTATCAATGAAGTGGAAACTAGAACCTCTATTTTATAGACCTATGAGATACTGAAGGCCGATATATCCTCTTGTTATATATTTAATATGTGTTATATCACAATGGTGGGAACACCTAAAATTGGAATGTGAATTTTTTTTTGAATTAGGACAGTGTGTTTTAATCAAATATAAGGAATGAGAATTTATTAGAATTAGATATTTATGATTTTCATTAATTTGGTCATGTGTAATAAAAAATGGTAAGGACAATCAAATTTGTTTATAAGAGCCCTTATATGTAAATAAAATTCATTTAATTTCAGGGAACTTAAATTGATTAAGTGTGTGGGGATTTAATCTGGCCATTTTTTCCTTTACTTGTTTCTACATAATTTAGTGTAGTTATTTTTATATTGTCAAAATAGTGTTGTTAAATAATTATTTTATAATTTTTAATATTTTATATTTATTTTTAACCCTATGATTGTTTCATCGAAAATGTATTTTATTATTTATATTAGACATTAAGATAGTATTAATTTAATTAGTAATTTTATTCTATGAAATTATTTTTTATTATTTTTATATATTTAAATTATTATTAATCTTCATTTATATTTTCTTCATTTAGTGTTTTAAAAACTAATAATTTTAAATAACTAGTGTAATTATTTAATATGTATAATTATTTAATCATTTTTAATTTTGAAAAATTAATTTTAAATAATTTTTAACATCATTAATAAATAAATTTATTAACTCATTCATTTATTTTAAATTTACATATTTTTTTTTGTTTTAATATTATTATTTTAGGTATCATAAATTTTAATCTAAGATTTTAATTTAACAGTATTTTTTTGGTAAAGAACATGCTAGGATTATTATAATGACCATGATTATTCATTATACTAAACATGGAAGCCTACCATGAAAGATCACTATAGTGACTATCAATGTGTTTGGAAAAAATCCCATTCAAGAGACCATGTGACAACATATTTTAAACCTACCTAATGTGGAATCACTCATTAATTTGAAACAATTTTTTATGTGTGAATTCATTTATATTAACAAATCAACTTCCTGACCAAATGGCTATGTGAGATCAAATGAATACATCGACTAAATGCCTATGTAAGTAGGCTACATGGTGAATTATTTACCTCCCAAATTAGGCTACATGAGAAATTATATACATTATTCCAATATAAAAATTTTCAAATTTTCAAGTGATTATGATCTTGTTAATACATATTAGATCGACGTCATTAAGTTTTCACGAGAATTGATTTGACTACGTGGAGAGCATACGAGAGTTTGATCATAGTCTCCGAATTTCATAGAGTTTCAAGATTTTAGAATTTTATTGCATAGGAGTGATGATCATGTCAGCAATGGATGGAGATATTTTTTGACATATGTGCCTAATGGAAGTTGTGGATAGGTTGTTGAGTGGTGACCATGAATTCACATTAATAGGTGTTTGAACTTTCTGTTTAATAAGAGAAGATGCATTGATAGAGAGATCATGATCTTGGGATCCATGATACATAGTCCATAACCAGACAAAAGTAAACTTATCCCAATCCATCAACCATTTATCAAGTTATTTCAGCGAGACTTCTTGAGGTGGAAGATAGAAAGGAGATATAGTACATTGAGGAGTGGGAAGTCGTGGGGAGACTTTATGTCTTCTTCTTCCTTAGTTTCCTGATGCTCTGTAAATTTTTTTTGATGAAGTTTGAAATTTTTTTTTATAAAACTCATTGCACATGGACGTTTGGTTGATCTAGTTTATCTTTTAAATATTCTATTATCTGATTTTGATGTTATATTTTTGAATGTTTATTCAATTAAAATATTTCAAAAACAATAAATATATTTATATAGTCCCAATATTATTATATATAGTTATTTTATATTTTTAGATAAATATTAAATACATTACAGAATGAAACATACAAGGACTAAAATAGATTACTGTATTTTCAAAATAGGTACCCAATATTCTAATTTAGTGAAATATCATCAACAACTATCACAAAGATCTTCTTACAATGTACACCTCTTTTAAATACCCTACATAACCTTTTATTCTTAACTTGGGTAAGGAATGATAATAAAGGGTGAGATTAAATACATATTAATTGTAAAAATTAGAGATATAAATCTATGATCATATGAAATAATAAGATAACCATAATAGTAAATGTTCATGAGAATAACATACAATGTTCATACTGAACTAGTCATGGATCAAAAACAAGAATCATGGAATACAAATTTATCATTGAAACAAAAAATGGGCCATAAGAGTAATAAATATTCATAAATAAAAATGTCCTATCATAAATTTTTGTCACCACCACAATTATTTAAAACCATTTAATTTGAAATTATTATCATCCAAGACCATCAACAGAGTGGATCTAGACACACATGTTTCCTATATTGGATCAGGAAACAGTTTTTTCCAAAAGTGGATCAAGACACACCTATTTCTTATAGTTTTCAATTCCTAATATAATTTTTTCCCACTATTACATAATAGGATATATATATTTACCCAATTCATTGCGTAGAGTTATAGGGCTCACCTATCAAATAATAAAAATCATGTCTTAGTGTGAAACAAGATCATTAAAAAATTAATATCCTAACCCATGAACTGAAATGGGTTTAATAAACATTTAATAAATCCATTATATCATAAAATATGTTGAAAAATGGGGTTTCATAAGAATTTTATCATTGTATTAACCGTAGAAGTTAAAAGACCATCATAAACATCATTCCATTATAAGCATAAACTATTCATGTAAAGAATAATAATCGTATCCTTGGTTCATATTCCTAAAAAATAATAATTTATATCAAATGATGTCATCGTTTACAGATAATGATTTTTATAGATAAATCAATTATAATGTTTTTAAATGAAGATATATATGTTTTTTTAATTTAATAGAAAAACTAAAAATTCGTAAAATATTGTTTTTAATTCCTTATCATTGAAAATAACCGAGAAAAATTATAACGATAGCATGAAAAATAATTTAAATGATTTAATGAAGGAAATATCCTTTATTTTTTATTAAAACATTCAAAAATAATAAAACAATATGAAAATAATTTATTTTAGCCTATCTTATAAAAGTTATGAAGGAAGATTCAACTAAAATAATGGTCATATAGACTTGAAATTCTATTCATTTCATACAAAACAAAGTACTGATTCCTTTCTCATTTTTAGTAAAATGAAAAAGGAAATTGTTTTTAATAAAAACATAATGAGTTTTTTAACAATTTTTTTTAAAGTATAAAATTTTCTAAAATATATTAAAACCATTTTTTAATTAAATGTTAAAAACAATTGTGATTTTTTTTAGAAAACATGGTTTTGGAAGAAAACAGGTTTCAAACGATAAGATTATTTTTCATAAGAACATTATTTTTGAACTCTTGAGTATATAGATATAGGAAAATTAAGGTAAAAAATTTATTCTAATGAAATAACTATAGGAGAATAAAATTCATGATTTTATTAATATATGGATAAAAAATTTCACCAGAAACATAATAAAAACACATCCTGATAGACGATGAGATTGTATCATTTAATATCTACCATTTTAGTAACATTGAAATGTAATAACAGTAAAGGAATAACATAAAATTAAAATTAAAATATAATGAGGATAAATAGATATATTATAATAAATATAAAATTGGATTTAAACACACCTAATAAAATAATAGAGGTTCATAACATGACGTATGTCTCTACGAAGTAAAATTGAGACAAAATCCGTTAATTCTTTGAAAACCATTGAACCATAAACCCCATTAGAAATAGATAATAAAAGGTATATTTAAATTAAAATAATTTTTATTATAAAAACCAAAAAATAAAATCATGTTCATTATATATGACACATGAATGAAACACATGGTGAATATGACTTGTGTCTCGCAAAAAAATAAAAGTGAGACAAGAATATATTAACAAATGTATTGACTTCCATAATACACAATAAAACCTAAAATATAGTAAATATAAGTTTATTTTAAGTATATTTAAGAACCATATTTACATATATCATTCAGTTTATTATTTTAATACGTCCTTTTATTACCTTTTTATCTATAATTCTAGGTTAAAGATATGTTTTCGGTAGTAACCTCTTTCTTTTTCATATTCGATTTGATGTGTTATTTTTATTATCCTAGAATAGATCATGAGTTAATTCTTTTAATAATTTTATCCATGCTTAAAATATAATATATATTTATTATATAGCTATTTAATGTATTCCATAAATTTTAGGGACAGAAAATGAAATACACTATTTATTGAGACGATTAGTCGCATGTATCCAGGAACCTTGTTTCCATTTTCATGAAATATTAAAAGAAATAATGGTAAATGATATATGTTAATTCAATAATAATTTTAAGTAATATTTATCACATATTTTCATTAAAACCATCCTTATTAACTACCATGTAATATTTGAACGAATCACATCTATACATAAGGTTATAGTCCACTGTACACACCTGTAACATAATCATTGTCTCATAATAGAGAGAGAATGAAGTTAAGTGTGATAAAAAATTTCAAGAGGTATAATAATATCATAAATATCATATAAATATATATAATAAATCTATCATTATATTTTTCCTTTTGATTTGGAAATATAAAATCGAATGGATTCCATTCATGAGGTGATAGTCCACCACACACATGAATGTTGATTTCATAACCCATTTGATGGGAGTGGAGATTGATGTTTGTTATTAAATAAACATAACAAAATTTAATTAAATATTTGTGTTACTCTTCTCAATCCAGGTGTGCTTCCATTTACTGGGAAAAACATTACCGTTTCCACCACTATTTGTTGAATTCCCAGGTCTAAAGAATGAATGATAATAATCAGGTTGCCTCTCATAAAATGCCTCTTGTGAGAGCCCATATTCACCACAACAGATCCAAATGTGCGAAGGCAGGTTCTATGAAACATCAATTTCAATACATATAAAAAGAAAAAATTTATAAATAAGATATCTAATGTAACACCCCGAGCTTCCACGATATGCCTCTCTTTCAATAATGCAATAGCTTGCGTTGTACGCAAGTTCGAGTTCTAAAACACCGTGACTAATCAAATTAGCCGTTATGAATAGTAATAACCACTTTTTAAAATTATATAAATCTTATATTTCAAAATGGACTTAATTTTTGTATTCATAATATCGAAATTAGCCTATGTTGAATTCTTGGTATTTTTCTGAGAAATTCTAATTTTTTATGAATAGTGAAAAATACTTAAAAACAACTTTTTTAATCCAAATAATTTATAGTGTTAAATTATACTCTTTAGTGGTTTTAAAGTATAATTAGAATATATTTTTACAATTTTATCCAATGGTGGTCATTAGAATTAATTTAACATTGAAATTGGATATAAACAATTGCCAATCTTTTGATATAAATTGTTTCTTAAAAACACGTTATTTGTTGTAACAGTGGGAATTAATAATAAAATTAATTAATGAAACTTATATGTTTGGAATTTTGTAAAATAGACATAATTTTTGAATTCGGTATATCAATTATAGCTTAGGGTGAAATTTTGGCTTTGTTCTGAAAAACTTCAATTTTTGATGAATAGTGAAACCACTAAGTGGTAGTTAAATAACTGATTTTTCATTTAAATGAAATATTACCACTTCTGTGATTTGATTTTCAAAAATCCGACATACATGGTTGTCATTAAGAAGTAAAATGTGGTTTAATGAGATCAAAATAATTTTTTTGGTGAATAGTAACTTTTAAGTTCTTAATCGCGATTAGAGGTAATTAGTGTAGTTTAAGGTACAAATAATGTTTTAATAATATGAGACGAGCATGAAACTTGTCCTACTCCTATTTGATGAGTCATGGCCGACCAAGACAACCCATGGGTCAACTTGGGGACCCCATGGAGCCACTTTAGTTGGAAAATGACATTAATATATATTTATTTAATGTTAAAATTAAATTGACACAATCATGAGTTGTTTTACTAAAAAAGTTTTTAAGTGGGGTTACACAAGTCCAAATTTTGATTATAAATATTCATTAGAAAGATAAAAAGATTTCCTACATCATAGTATTTGTTTTATAATTTTTAGACATTAGATAAATTAAATTATTTATGACATCATGATGATGCAGCGATGACCTCATTATTTAACGATTTAAATAAAATGGGAAGATAATGCAAAATACAAGGCTTACACTTGTCCAAAGCCAATTGGATGAGGATATTTAGAACCCTTATCACCTTAGCCTAGAATTATATAAGTGTGGGACCTTTAGAATCCGAAAAGCATTGTGTAATAATGTAACATTTCATTACTTTCCAAAAGTGCCACTCCTCTCAACTTATAAAAGGCCCCCACCTCTACCACCTCATTCACACTTTCAAGCCATTTGGCTCGGCCAACCTCTGCCCAAATACTCTCCCAACTTCCCCCTCTTACTCCTAGAAGCATTAATTTGGGTAGAACGCTTCCCAAGGAAGCCTTTGGCTCAAATCAAAAAGAGTTACCCGATTTTGAGGTAATGTCTTCTCTAATGTTGTTTTGTTTTATTTTTCTTCTCCAACCCCCTAAACTCTTTTTATTAATTTCTTTTGTAACAACACCAGAATTCTCAATATACTAGTATGTTGTTATAATAATAATTCTAGCTACACTTACACACACCTACATCTAATGGTTAAAGAACATACGGTTTCTGTGGATGGTGAATTTCTACCTCACGAAATGATGATTGTTCAACACTCATATAACACCTTCAACGGTGGCCATTATGATGTCACTATTTTTATATATGATATAAAATATGTTTATGTTTTACTTATGCTTCTTTATTTCTCATTTATGGCATACTTTATGATTTCCATTATGGGTAAAACACGATAATTTCATTTTAGGAAGTGCGGACTACCGCCCCCTCAAAGTGATTTGAATCGTTAATGCCATATGTGGGACGTATAAAGGATAGATTAAATGGTATTATACACTATATTATACTGTAATTATATTATAAATTTATATCATTATGATTTCATTCCATTAAATATTAAATAGAAATGAAAGTAGCGTTCATGCGTACGTACGGCTTACCGTCTCCATGAACGGTGCATTTCATTTCTTACCTCTAAATGTTACGTGACGTTATGAATGAATGTATATACTGTATATATGATATATATGATATCAACATGATGAATATAATTCTGGATATAATGGATATTTCACCACATGAACAACTTGTAATTATAAGAAGTTTATTGTTGACTCAAGTACCAAAGATCGACAAAACGACTGTTATTAACTTAAATAATTAGATAATGTTCATAACATGGTAATAAGGGATATAAAAGGAATAATGAACATGAAAAAGGTTCTTAAGTAAATAGAAATTAACTCTAGTTTATTATTCAGGAGGTTAAAGAACGGTCGAGTCAGGACAAGACGCAAGGTAAGGGAACTTCTTAACCCAACTTCCATTCTTTGGGTTAATCTCCCACTTTAAAATTATGTCATGATATTATTATGTCCTATCATGTATTTATACTTTATTTATGTGTACATATAGTTAATACACATAATAGATTTATATTATTTAATAAACGATATTGTTAAGTGACTTCGTCTCAATCTCCATTCATTGAGGCATATTTTGTTTTATACACAAATTTCATTTATACGGTGTATAAACCCCTTTGACTTTTACATGTATTCAAAAGGTTTTATTTTATAATTATGTGATTTTTAAATGGTTTAAAAAAATTATATTTCTCTCTAATATATGAAAATCCAGTGCAAATGTATACGTATTTATCGCAAGCTTAAAATTCTCTTGAAAAACCCGACTCTCGAGTGTGGTAGACAGGAAGGGATTGGGAGTGGACCCATCATGGCCTGTAATTAGTCGAGCAGTCTCAGAATTAGTTATTTTGTTTTCAGAAGCTTGCATAATGATTTCAGAAAAACACTGGAGTATATTTCAGCAATTTTAAACGTAAGTATCTTCTAAAAAAATTGCATCGGCGGGTCTCATGAGACAAACTAGTGTCTTGGCACGAGGCCTTGACAAAATCATATTTGTGGTCTTGGCACGAGGCCTTGACTACATGGTTATGATAGTCTGGCATTATGCATTCCATCATTATGAATGTGGTTATTGATATTGCATGTGATTATTCGACCAGTAGAATATCCATGTGAAGAAGTAAATGACATTATCTCATTTTACTTTTGCTATATTATGTTGAAGTTCAAGTTTAAAAGGCTTTTGTTTTAGTTATACATTGCCTTAAATGTTAATGTTTATTTATGAAAGATTCCGCTATATTGTTAACCTTACTGAGCATCTGAGCTCACCCCTTTCAATGTTTTAATTTCTTTCCAGGATGTGAAGAAGTATTTTATGAATGACCTGCAGGGATTGTGAGAAGAGGATATGAGTGTGGACTATGGAGACTTTGTTATTGTAGTTTTTCACTTTATGATGTAATGTAACATTTACGAATGTATCTAGTGTTTCCAAGGCTACTAAACTAATCGGTCTTTCGAGACTTGATCTTTTGTGATCATTCCAATGTTACGAAGTAATGCACCGACTCTGGGTAGCTGGGGTCGGGGCGTTACATCTAAATTTATCAAAATCAACATAGAGTTAATCCCCCAAATATTATAATGTAAATATTTATTGTCACATAATAAACATGTGAATACATTTACCATAATTTTTCTTGAAACATGTTATTAACATGAATTTCCATAAAAATTCATCTAAAACATACATTCTTCTTTACTTAAAACACATAATATTGGATTAATTCCATAAATCCAACAAAATTACACTCTATCAATAATAATATAAAATCCGTTTCCCACAAAACATAAACATATACCAAGGTAATAATTACTATATAATTTACATTTTCATATCCTACATCTATTTATATGAAAATAATTATATCAATATTGGGAACATGTTAATCCTTTTTTTCCTAACAATTAAAATATCACTTTACCATAAATAACTTTTCTAGTCTATTAGTACAATAGAAAATATTTTTTCAAATAGTAATTGAAAAACATATACTATACAATCAAAATATATTTTATAATTTATATATCATAGTAAATGAAATTAAATACATTAACACTTCAATATCAATTTTTCATTACCAAACCATTAACTAGGCTTCACCATCTTATTCATTATTACATTTTTCCAAAAATATGTTAATTGTAGTCTTTACATCATAATTAAAAAATAATACTATTATAGCATTGTTAATTCTCTTAATGATATTTCCCCTTATGAAATAAATTTCCATAAATTTCATACATTCCACATTTGAAACATTATGATATAAATGATAACTTATTTATGGGATTATACCTATCTATTTTGTTAAATGAAATTTTCATTTTTTATATACTATTACATTCATTATTCCCTTATTTTCCATACTGGAAACATATTCTCATTCCTTGGATAGATTATATGGAGTGATTCTTCCCAAATTCCTAACATATAGTAGATTTAATCTTGTATAATATATGTCTCCACTTTTAGCACTCTCAATAAACATTATCATTATCTAATTTGGTGACCCTGACTGTTGGATAAGGTGAATGTTTTTAATAAAATTCATGATTTCTAATAAGGAATAATCATAATATCAGTCTTTTTATCATTGTCTAATTTTGTTTCTCACATTTGCGAAAGATTCCAGTAGATTCAGTGTTAAAAGTATTCCTTATGGTTCTAGTAAATGATTAAAACAATAAAGCATAGTGTGAGAAAATATATTGTTAGTTCGAAAGACACTTAATCATGAAAAATTAGTAATATGACCATATATTCATGAAAAAATATATATAAACCCTTCTTAAAAAATTATTTAGTTTATCTTAGTCCATTTACAATCATTATATAAATCATTCATGATGGTTTATAAAGAGTTTGTGAATTTATAAAGAAAATCCCTCTTTACGTTCAAACCATGTGTGAATAAAGATCCATTTTCATACACCATGTGATTATCAAATCCATCTCAGTGCACCTTTCTCAAATTTATTACCCCTATATACCTCAATTCCATATCCAAACCCACTTATTATATCCATAAAGTGATGTAATTTCATGGACGTTATTAACCCTTTGTATCTCAGTGCAGCTTTATTGAATTTATTACCACTATGTTCATCCATTCCATAACCAAATCATCTTATTGTATCCATACAAGGATGTAATTTATTAGATATTACATTATTTATCATTTACCTATATTGTTGAATAGTTTCTTAAAACATTACCCATCCTTAGACTTATCCTAATTATATCTCCCAAAATATCATTAAGAATACCCATAAATATCTCACTAATGTTTATCATACTAGTTTCCAGTGGTTAACCAAATAATTCCTTTGATATAAAAAATAGTGACCTAGTATTTTCATATATAGATATTACTTGTTAGAATATTAATATTAAATACATTAAACAAAACAACCAAGTATCATATTAGTTTACTGTATTTTGATACTAGGTACACAATATTCTAGTTTGGTGAAATACCTTCAACATATTCAACAAATATCTTCACACATAGTAGGATTTTTAGGCATACCCAACCTAAATCATTATTCACAACTTAGGGAATGTAACATAAGAAAGGGTGAGATTAGATTCTCAGTAAGGGTAAAATTAAGAGATATAAATCTTATATCATATGAAATTATATGGTAATAATAATGTTTTCAGACAATGAACATGACCTATAATGTTAATACCCATCCATTCATCGAACATAAACATGATCCCTTGAATAAAAATTTGTCATTTTTGAAAACAGTGTCTACATGAGAAATAAATCATCATAAATCAATCACGAACAATAAGTTCATTTCATAAATTTTTGGCACCAACATATATATATTAAACCATTTCATATGTCATGGTTAACTTCCACGACCATAAATATAGTGGATCAGGACACACATGTTTCACATGGTGGATCAAGACACACCTATTTCCTATAAGGGATCACGAAACACCTATTTCTCATAGTGGATCAGGACACAAAATATTTACCATAATATATCAAGAAAATATAATTTTTTCCTATTCATATCCCATGAGATATAAATATTTACCCAAAATTTTGGAGGGGGTTATTGGTCCCCCCGTCATATAATGAATATCATGCATATATGGTCCATAAGATCATAAAAAATTCATGATATCATGACCCATTGAATGATATAGGTTTCATAAACAATTCATAATTTCATGATATTATAACATTTGGATAAATAAGAGTGTTTCAAAATAATTTTATCCTTGTATAAATCGTGTAAGAGAAATGGTATTCATAAACATCATGCTATTGTAAACCCGAACCATTCAAATAATGAAAAATCATGGTACAATTGGTTCATATCCATAGAAGAAATCATATGATACATCAATTAATTTTATCTTAGATATATAATTATTTTGAAATATAAATCACTTGTAATGTTCTTGAGGAATATAAAATTCCTTTTAAAAATCACTTTCAAAAATTAAAAATTTATAAAATATTATTAAAATCAATTAATTTGAAAATAACCTTGCAAAATTATAATGGAAACATAAAAAATATTTAGAACATTTCTTGAGGAAAATATCCTTCACACTTATATAAAACATAAAATGGATATTTATTTGTAAATATTTTTATTTTATTATATCCTATAAAACATATAATGGAATATTCAAAAAATAATAATGGTCATGATGAAGATAAGCTTCACTCAGGGTGTACAAGTTTAAGAAAAAATGAAATTCAAAAATCCATTAAAAGGGAAACTATAATTGGTATTGAAAATTACATGAATATTTCTTCTATGACATTTTTTAAAAATTACAACATTAGAAAATACTTATTTAAAAATTAATTTTTTAAACAAATGTGAATTTTTTAAACATGATTTTACAAGAAAAAGGATTTTAACCGAGAAGTTTATTTTTCATAAAACTAATCTTTTTAAACAATCGATTACCTATAGAGAGAAAAATTAAGAAAAATATTTATTATCATTAAATAACAATAGGATGATTATTGGGGAAAATACATTTGGGTAATATTGTAGTGTTTTTGGGTTGATTGTGTTTTTTGAAAAAGAAAATTCACATGGTTCATTTTGTAGTTCTATCGAGGTTTGTGAAAAGGTATTCCGAAATTGTTCTAAGACAAATGATTGTATTCCCTAGAAGTGGTACAAAAAATATTTTACACAATTTGATTCCAATTACTATTGTTTGTAAAAAATTTCGTGTCCAAAATATTGGGGATGGTGATCATAGATGAAATTGGATTTCGATGAAGGCCTTATAAAAATATGAAAAATGCATGAGTTTCATGAAAAATTTGTTTTGTAATGGTTGAATCACAAAGGCACAAATAAGTTGATGATAATCATTGTGACTACAATAAGAATTGTGAATGAGAAATTCCCATTGAAATTTATGAGATAAGGTCCACAGTGAAATGGCGATGATATTTCTCGAAAATTATGGAATAGGTGGAAATGATTATAAATTGTCTTATACCCCCCGTCATTAAATTTTTGTGACTTAACAAAGATTTTAAGTCTCCGGATTTAGGAAGGTGGTTTAGGAATTATTTCCATGAAAAAATGTTCACAAATGAAGGTGGTTCTCAATGGCTATAAAATGCAGACCAAAATAAGTATTCATTGAGAAGGAGTTGATGTCCACACTGTCTATAAAAATTTGGACAAAATATTAGTTCTTCATGAAGACTATTTAAGATTCAAAAATGTAACTTTATTTGTGATGGTTAATAGAGATTCATGAAAGAGGCGAGCTTCACGCAGACATTGAGAATTGTGAATGTTTTCAGTAATTGATTTCATAGTAAATATTGGGTAATATAGTATTCATCAATTGTCGGAAAGTTCCACTTCAAAAATGCATCTATATACATTAAGGGATTTTTTTAATTAGTGACAATTAAGGGACCTACATATCCATAAACTGTAGGTTAATCTCTTAAAAGAGTATGGAGTATTGAAAATGGAAAAAGTAGATCATTTCCACCAACAGTGGGATAAAGAATGTAAATTAGGATGTGACCCATGGGAAAATAGTGAGATAACCAACTACCATGTAATGGAATTGATCCTGTGAATATAAGTGATCTATCCTAAACCATGTATTTTGTAATTGAGGTTTTGTGCTTTTGGTACATCATCACATCATCATTGTATGATATTTAGATGTATCCCATTGAGGATATGATATGTAAAATCACTATGTCTCATGCATGATTTTATTTCTATTCATACATTGTTATGACAGAAAGAGAGAATTGTATTTTTTAAACGATGAAACAAGATCTAAAGGGGAATTTGTTTTAATTTTTAATAACTTTTTTCACCCCTTATTAGTGTATTTAATAATGTTGGTAATGAAAAAATAAAATTATTGAGTATCTTGTGATATTTATCATAATATTTTATTATTAGAAACATAATCATAAACAATACTAATAAACAATAAGATTGTTACATAAAATATTTTATACTTTGGTAACATTGAAATGTAAGACCCAAGAGGAAATTAAATACAATTAAACATAAAATTTCATGAGTATAAATAAATTAATGATATTACATATCCAATATAATGTATATATATCTCAAGAATCAATATATATTCATAACATAATATATATATTCGAGAAGGTAAATTTGGAAAACAATACCTTACTGGTTTCATAACATTTGAGTCGTAAAACCTTTGAAAGAGATATCCTCAATTGGATATCAAAATTACAATAATTATATGTATAGGATTAATGATATACATTCATGAGAGGTATATACACCACATAAAACAAACACATGGTGAATATGGAAAGTGTCTGATCAAAAAATTAAAGTGATAGAAAAATCCCTTACCTTAAGTCTTAACATCTATCAATGTTGTTAAAATCATCAGTATAATAAATATAAGTTTATTATAAATATATTGAATAAGTATATATATATATATATGATGATATATAAATTTTTATGACCTTTTATTTCCTATTTGTTAACAATTCCATGTTAATGGTGCGTATTGGGTAATAACTGCTTTTTTTCTTCATATATGATTTTATTTGTTATTTTCGGTCCTATTAAATTGATCATGATTTAATAATATAAATAATTCTAAAAATAATATAAATATCATATATATATATATATATGTTTTTATATTAATCCATTAGTTTTTGTGACACAAAATGAAATACACCATTTAGGGAGATGGTATGTCATAAATACAGATTAACGTAGTTTCCATTTTCTATCAAAATCAAAAAAATAATGATAAATGATATATTATCATTTTATAAGAATTGTTTTTCATATATATCCTATATGTTCATCAAAATGATCGTTATTACGCTCTATGTAAACTATGAATGAATCACATCACTTCGTGGGGTGTTTATCCTCCACAGACACAAACGACGTTATCAAATTCACAAAAAATATAGAGTGGGAATGTATGTGTGATATATTAATTATAGATGTATAATAATATCATAAATATCATATATATATATATAATATTTACTTTAATTTAAATCTTTTATAGGTGGTAATTAAATATTCAATAACCCCAGTTCATGGGGAAGCACTCTACTATACACCCGAATGATGATTTCATAACCCATTTGATGAGAGTGGAGATGGTTGATGGATATTACATGAAAATAATAACATTTAAAAGTATATTATTTAAGTGATTAATTATATTGTTTGTTTTTATACAGAATTAAAGGTGGACAAAATACCAAAGAAAAAAAAGTTATTAGTGAAGCTAATTACCTTCACATAGAAACACCTCCTTTGGATATTTTATTAAGGAACGTAAGGTCAATTATTTGTGAGTTCCAAAATCTATTGAACATGGATAAAAAATTGGGATGTATTTTGGTAGGGTTTGTAAAAAAATATGTCTGTAGATGTTTGAATAAGTGTAAAGTCTAGTGTTTTTAAATAGGGTAAAAATAAAAAAGTTTTTTTTACATTTTCATTTTTTGGATGGGTTGGTTCTAAAACCAAGAATTGGGATGATGTTTTACAAGCTAGAACTATTTACATTGTTGATATCGGGTTTGGGTAAAGGCTCAAGGAGTGTTATTAGTGGATCAATGGGTTTCAAGAGCACATGACCTAGAAAATCTGTCATTAAAGAGGTTGCATAGGGAAAACTTTTTTTTTGAAAACCATGTGGCCCATATCAGTAATTGTGCAACTGGGTATAAGTTAGGTAGTAGAATTCGCATGGTCTATGAATGGTTATTAAGACTGTTTTGGTCAGGTGTGATTGATAAACCAAGAGTCCAGTGGTGTCTGCAAGGTCTATGCAAGGTCTGTCAGACCGTGCATGTAAACTATGTATCATACCCAATTTTGGGTTAATTAATTTAATTAATTTCCATGTTGAGAGTAAATTAATTAAATATTGATAAATGGGGTATCTAATTAATTAAATTCAAGGTTTTTTTGAATTTAATTAATTTTTGTGACATAGAGAATTTATTTACTTAAATTGTATTGGGAGAATTTAATTAAATAATGATGAGTTGGGATTTTATTTAATTAAATTTGGTTGAGAATAATTTAATTAAATAAGGAATTTAATGTGGAGTTTGGGGTTTATTTAATAGGTGTTATAAATAATTTATAATATTAATAATAGAATTTTTATAATTATGATTGTGATTATATAAATATTTTTACTATTAGAGATTACTTTTTGAGGTAGAGTATTGAGGGAGAGATGCTCATTAGGCGAGGCGTGACCCCTCCCCCTCTCAACTCTCTAATGGTGAGGCACCGAATTTCCTTCTTAGGATCCCTCTCCGCACACAAGATCATGATGGTTCCTTTATGGAAGTTGTACTTTTCATCACGGTAAGTCTTTCTCCATTTAATTGGCTCATCACATCAGTTTTCTAGGCACTTTATCTCTCGATATTCGTTTGTCTGAAACCCTTGATTCAAGATTATTTAAGTTTCATCATTTTCACCTATTTTAGGTGGGGTGGAAGATGTCTCAAGTCCCATTGGTCTGTTTTATGATGACCTCCCCCAATGGAAATTTGGTTCATCACATTTTGGTACACTTATTTCCTTTATAAGTAAGGCTAAATATTCGATAATTGGTTTTGTACCCCTTGATTTAGGTTCCAATAGTTTATTTGAGTTGTAGTTAATTTTTAGATTGTGCTTTAGACCTCACCACACTAACTATGGGTGATGGTTTTTGTTATAAGGTGTGAAAACAAATTCAAAGTGTATATGTGCTTTTTTTGATGTGTGTGTACATGAGTAGATTGTAGTTTGAGATAGAAAGCATTGTCTCGGCCAATTCCTTGTGTTAGGGTTCTCAAATTTTCATAATTAATAAATTGCAGTTTATTTGATTTACTAATTTTGATATGGGTAACTAAAATGTATGAATAAATTATTTATTAGTGGTATGAGATAATTAATTGTGAATTAATTATATTCTTGAGGTTTTTTTAGATAATTAATTGGGATATTAATTATAATAATATGAACTAGGTATGTTCAGATAATTAATTGTGAATTAATTATGTGCTTTAAGATGATAATTAATCAGTAGATTCATTGTGAGATATTAGATTTTTTCAGTTGAGATAAAAAATTATAAATTAATTACATGCTTCAAATATAATTAAAAAATGGATTAATTATAATTTACTAAATTGGATATATTGAGATAAATAACTGTGAATTAATTATCTTTTTTGATATGATAGTTAATCGAGGGATTAATTCAAAGCTATTATATTGGTTATCTTTAATTAATTGATTATTAATTAATTGTGTTCTTGATAAATAATTAATTTGGGAGATTAATTACAATATATTGAATTTTCCAGGTTGAGATAATTAATTATAAATTAATTATGTGATTTGAGGTGAAAATTATTCATTTGATTAATTATGCGATTTTAAATTTGTTATGTTAAGATAAATAATTATGAATTAATTATGTGCTTGATATGATAATCAGTGAGGGGATTAATTATGAGATATTAAATTTGTCAAGTTGAGATAATTAAATGACAAATAACTATTTGTTTTAATATTTTAATGTAGATAATTAAATGAGGGATTAATTATGAGATATTTATTTGGACTAAGACAATATTATTAAATATTGAATTAATTTTGTGATATTGACACGATTTTACAGTGATAAGTTAATTGTTTAATTAACTAGAGTAATCAATGTGATTGGTTAACTATTGAATTAAAAAGTGTAATTGTTGTCATAGGTTAATTGTAGAATTAACTAGAGTAATTTTTGGGAGAGTTAATTGATGAATTAACTAGATTAATTATTCTGATAGTTATTTTTAGATTTAAATAGATAATTGTATTAATTTGATATTCATTTAATTAACTAGATAAATTTTTTGGATTATTTAATTGTGAGTTAATTAATTTGATTTTAGTGTAAAATAATAATTGAGTTTGTAGGAACATTGGTGTGGATAATTATTTATTGCATTAATTATGAATTAAATAATGGTAAAACAAACATTCTAATAGATGATGTGTGAATGGTAACATAGTCATTTAGCATGAATTCAAATATAGTAACTTGTTCATCCAAATGTGTGATGTGTGAGTGGTTACATGGTAATTTAGAATAAATTAAGGGATGGTAAAATGTTGATCTAAATGTGTGATGTGTCATTGGTAGCATGGTAATTCTGCAAGAGTTAAAGGGTGGTAACCCGGTCATCCAAATTCATGATGTGTGAATGATAAAATGGTCATTCATCATTACTTAAAGGAATGTAACATGATCATCCAAAAGTGTGATGTGTGAATGGTAACATGGTCATTCATGATGAATTTAAAGTATGGTAACATGGTAATCTACATTTTTTAATATATAAATGAAATAATCTGAGTGATTTCCTCACATGAGAATAATTATAACTCTGAAATTAGTCGAATCAGGTACTCAGATATCATATTGTATTTAATAGTTAAAGCTCTGGCATGAGTCGAAGTAGGTAATAAGTTATGGTATTACACAGGGAATACATCATGATCTGACATGAGATAAAGCTAGTATTGATGTACGAGTATCCATGGGAACCTAAGAGTTATGAAATGATTAAATATAGAAAAAATGGTAAAGTGATAACATATATTTTTTCCTTAGAAATTCACTTTTATTTTTATACAAAGTCTTATTATAGCTTCTAACATAATTATGTTTCACCATCAGATGTCCATTTTGGAACTTGGATGGGTGGTTTGATATTTTTTCAGTAATTTTATTTATTTGATATATGTATTAAATGTTTAATGAACTGTATTGTGTAGTTTACGATAGATAACCAGTGGTCCCAGTCTATTGAGATATGTATCTCACACCCTATTTGTGCCACCATTACAATGGGGTACCCAATTAGAAATTAAATATTTATAGGGCCTTAGACTTTTCTTGTTGCTGTTTTATTATACTTGGATGTTAAGAGAAAAATATTGAATGGGAACTCAGGATTCTCATAGATATCGCCCTTGGGAATTTGACTGTTTTCTTTATTTCTGTTCTAAAATGTAAAGAATGGAATTTTTTTACTTATTTAGATATGTATAAATATGAAATGAATGCATTGTAAAAATTGGCATTGGCAATTTTCTATATACATTTGATTATTTCTTTTTATCTACATCTATTGTAATCTGAATTTACTATTTTTTTTCTATTGTGCAGTAATATTATGAGGGTATAGTCTCCCCACTAACAATCCATAGACCCTTGTTGCTAGTTGGAATCCTATGGCATATGAGGAGACATTCTTGAGGTCATGTGGATATTGTTCTGGTGACTGGATCACTGTTAAGATGGGTTAGGATGTTATAATGTGGTATCAAAAGACCAGAAATCTTTTTTTTTCTATGTATTTAAATTTTGGGTTGGTAGATAGATGATTAAGAATGTGTTTGTGATCAGTAAATAGTTGTACATCGGAGATATCACTCTAGGTATGTGAAATGACCAAGTGTCCATGGATGTGAATTGATGTTATACTTTTTTAGATTACTGTTGATATGATTTCACCAAGATCAACTAGTGTATTTTCAACTACTTATTGATTTTGAAACTTTTCAAAATTTTGTGAGGCATGATATAGAACAGATGTTTCATTACATTAATCATCTTAGGAACTTAGAGATTCACATTCCATGCATATAACAATATATGTAGTTTCATTATTTGGATGCCTACTAGTTTTGGTTGGGCACCTTGGGTGGGATTACATGTTTCGATCTACATTAGCATTCTTGGTTGTATATGATATGTAGATGATTATATGCCACGCTAGAACTGTTATTATCATGTTATTTTGTTCTTCCATGATTTTTTGTTTTATCATTCTATTGTGTTTTTTATTATGATAACATACAAGAGATGTTATTTTTTTTATATGGTTGTATGAGTATAAATTGATTGGTTTCTTTTATGATAGTAGCCAATTTCAACTATAAGGTGTATGGGTGATTTATATCTTAGAAAATGGTAACCCATGAATTCAAACAGTTGAAAAAAGTGGCTATTAATGTGGAAATGTTAAATAGAAACTTATTTTGATAAATGAGAGTAAAAATCCATTGATAAGGTGTATGTGTGCCTTATCAATTTTTAAATGGCCACCCATGTGATTGAGAATTATGTAACCATAGTGTGTTTGAGAATGGTCAATGATTTAAAACTGTTGAGATTTGTTAACATAACTATTTTGGGGATGAATTTTTAAGAACCTTTATTGAATAAATGGAACCCTCAAATGTTTCCTCTTTGTTAAAAGGAATATAAATGCTAAATTTCTAGTTTAAAATGAAGTGAAACTGACTGTTAAATGTTAAAAAGGATGTTTTATATCGCTTGCATATTTTTCCCATTGGGGATTATTTGAAAACCAAGTTCCTTGTTATGAAATATTACTTTTGGGTTTGTTAACATTGTTTCAATTGTTTAGTAGTTGAAATGAAATAATGAAATGGCTAAAATAAAAAAAATATTTTGAGCCTAGTGAGTTTCTTTTTCATGACCATGTTACAGGGTCAGCACGTATGATTTGTACGGGACTTTAACATAGTAGGTATCACCCTTAGAGCTTGAGATACATTTTTTTCCACTGTGATCTTCTGATGGTGGTACCATTTTAGTGTCGTTTTCCCTAGTAGGACTTTTGAGTATTAAATAATGAAACCACTTTTTTGAGGGGTGGTCATTGTATCATGACATTTTATAAGGTAATATGCATTAAATAATTCTTGGTTTAGAAAGTTAGGCATGCCTTGAGCATGGTTCTCCATCAAAGACGTCCTTCGGTTAACTCATGAGTAGGGTGTTCTTGGTGTTAATGTATGTTCATCGCACTACTCGGGAGGAATTTTTGGGAGTTGATAATTTTGGGTAACCAATCGGTTTATTTTTTGGATTTCATGTGAGATGTTGATGTGGTGATATTTGTTCATGGACTTCATGTGTGTGTTATAGGTGTTTCAGAACTACTGTGATTGAGGGTGACTGGTCGTTTCTTTTAATAATAGGGACAAACCTATTGTGGGTACTATCACATCAATTTTGGTGTGTGTGTTGGTGCTCTCTTAAAAAAAAGATATTTAGTTTGGCGGTGTGTGAAAACCTATGGAAAATCAGTTAGTTTTGGAAGATTTTTAGTGGTTTGTTTTCAAAGAACATATACCTTGGGTGTAATATGCATCGAGTTTTGGTTGAAGATGCCTCCGAAGATGATGCTGATATTTCTGCAAACAATCGATTAGTTATAGTCGGACTAATCTTTTGGTGACATAGGGTTACCCTTAGTGTTCTCTTATGAATGATATGAGGATTTCTACGACATTGAAATCATCCTAGATGCACTTAGACATCATCGATGATACGCCGTTCTAATATTTTGAAAGTTGTTGGGATTTGTAAAGTGGTCGTTATATAGGTTGTATGCGGGTTGTATGGTTCTTTGGGTTGCACCTTTATTCCAGCTAGGGAAAGATCATTTTGAAATATCCAAGTGATGGATTTACATAGGAAGGTCACTATAATTTTGGTGAATACATTGGTATGCTTTGGTTAGTGTTGAAATTATTTTAAAGGCATGTCGGCAATTTAAGGGAGAGTGTGGGTTTTTGGGTTGGAGATGTCTTTTATGGAAAGAGCTGTGGTAGGAGTTTTTTAGACATTAAATGATAATACCATCAGTTTAATGCGCGAATGAAAATGTAGTTGAGGAGACGATGACATGATCATGTCTCTAGCTGCATGGGTTTAGTTAAACACTACTTCAATGTTTTGGAATTGATTTATAGTATTGAAAAGAGTTTTTAAAGGTTAAATATATTGGGATTATGAAATGGTTATCGATGTATTTATAATTTGGTAACACAACATGTCATGACCCCCTCCCACAAAAGGTGGCCCCCCTGAGCTGGAAATGTTGAAAGGGAGATAATGACCCCCGAGTCCCGCCTCCAATAGGCTCCGAGGTAGCGACTAGCACCAAGTGTATGAGTTTTCACAAATATGGGACGCATTTCCCTTTTTATTATTTAAGATCGGGGAATAGGAAGAGTCAACCACCAAAAAAAGGAAAATAACAAGTGTAGAAATAAACCCTAAAACAATCCCACATGCATGTTTTAATAGTTCTGAATCAAGGTACAAGTACAAGAATGCTCAAAAGTACAATACCTAAAGAAAAGTGAGTACAACAACTGCATCAACTCCAACTGTCCCAACTAGTAGGGTCCCGCACAGCCCTGGTAGTCCTCTTGGAATCCTAAAACTAAACGTAGGCTGAGAATACAAGTATACTCAGTAGGAAAACCTAAAGCTCTCGTGAACAAGTGGGGAGGCAACCTAATGTCCTGTGAGAACAACAGAAAAAACCTAGCATGGAATTCTACCCACCCAATCTCACTATCCACACTCACCAAAAACACAATCACAACAGGTAGTAGTATATAAGAACAAGAGTGTTAGGTACCCCACTTCATTTCCCACTAGTTAGCTGCTCTTCCTAACGGCAAACGTCCTGATTCTACCACACTCTTCCCGACCACACACACCTAGGCCTCACAACCATGTATCCCACCCGCACACACCTGGGCCTCACAACCAAGTATCCCGCCCGTAGACACCTGGGCCTCACAACCACGTATCCCTCATGCACACACCTGGGCATCACAACCACATATCCCTCCCTCACACACATGGGCCTCACAACCACGTATCCCGCCCGCACACACCTGGGCCTCATACCAATGATTCCTGGGAAATAGTAAAACCAGCCCAAAGAGTCTTGGGCTAAAACAGCCCCAATCCAAACCTACCTGAAGAGTCTTGGGTGTATGGTCACCTCAAGCCATCACAGCCTATGGAAGAAGGATCTTGAAGGAACTAGTAACTATGGGGAAAACACCCTCTCCCATGAAATGGGAGTGTTCGGCACTAATTACTCACCATGGGTGGGGTGTGATAAAACAAAAAGATATATATATATATATATATATATATACAAAACACTCATCCCAACCTATGGATTTTAATCAGAGAATTGAGCACGTGCCTCGGCACTGCTACTACGAAGCATGCACACAACAAACAACCCCAACCCCATTTATATTTTCATGTTTCAACAGAATCAGCTTATTATTTCCTTAACTACTAGGCAACTATCCACAAGAAACCATATCAATCATTCATAAAGAGTATCCCTTCCATCCACAAATCAAGTTAGGAAAACAAAAATAACACAACAAAGTCCCTCTTATTAACCAACCAACCCCATTAATTATTATTTCTGTTCCATTACCAAGCCCCACCATTCATTAACTCTTCCACATTTTATTTATTATTAAAAAACCATAGTTCATTCACAATCAAGCCCATCCCTGTAGCCCATCTTCCAACCACCATAACCACAAACAATCCAACCGCAGCCCTACTGCTCACCCGATCCACAACAACCCACAAAAACACCCCCATCACATGCCACATAACCAAAACAACACCCACATGTTCATTATTCCATTTTGTTCAACCGAGGTGATCACACAAGGGTTCCATATTTTAAATCAGACAACATTACGTGATTAACCAAATTCAACATTTTACAAAGATCCCTTCACAAAAATGGTCTATAAAGATAGGGAAACATTTAATTGTGCAATAAAAGGCCCCCAACGAGTGTGATTTTCAGTAGGAATAAGCCAATTCAATTCACAACATAATATCACAGGATATAAATATAAACATAACAACTTCCCCATCTCTGTTCATTAACCAGTTATTATCTTCGTTTAATGGTTCAACCGGTTCCCATGAAAACAAATGGATACCCACCCAGCATGATGCTCAATTTAGAGAGACGAAGGTAAGATCCCTACCTCAACAGGTTTTGATAACAACGCTGCCTCGGATCAACATTAGAAGACGTCGGTCAGCGTCTGTCACTTCTTTCAAATCCCGGGAAAACCTCCTCGGGTGGAATTTGGAAAGGAAAGGTCAAAGGAAAGACAACAGATCCAAGCTCAGAAGTTCTGCGTCATCGTTACGATCCCGTGGCCACTAACGGATCGTAAATTAGAGATCAGACAAAGAAGTTATTGAAGAAAACTAGCTTTTGAGTCTCTTGGGAGAGCTCTGCTCAGAGGAATGAGGAGGAGAGGGGTGAGTTGAAAAGGAGTAGGGGACCCCTCCTTTTATTGGAATGAAAAACAAAAGTACACAACATGTACTTTATGTTACATGGTGTGTACTCAGCCATTTCACACGGTCACCACGCGTCTTCCAACACGGCCTTCAATGCGACACGCAGCTGTTGACTGGTCAAGACACGGTTTGAAGGTAACACATATGCGGGGAGGGACTACAGGGCATGTAGTATTGGCCTCACGGAGTGTACTCATTTAGTTCACATGGTAAGGAAATGGATCCAACACGGCACACAGCCGTTGACTGGCCAACACACGGTATGAAGGTAACGCATATGCAGGGAGGTACTACACACCGTGTAGTGTTGGATACATGGCGTGTACTCATTTATTTCACACGGTAAGGATAAATCCTTCAATACGGGGTACACTCGGCGATGTGGTACATGGCATGTACTCACACTACATGGCGTGTAGTTTCATAATTCTGAAAAGAGTGGGAAAATTCAATTTTACCCTCCAGAACACTTCATGACCCTCTTTTTGACAAAGGAATGAGCCAGAGAGGTCCGGGCCATTACATCGGATTCCTCTTAAAACATTCTCATCCGCGAGAATTCAAAATCCAACCCAGAGGAACCCAACAGGATACCTCTTAGGGACCTCGTTATAAAAATAACATATTCAACAACCCTAATCATTTATGTTATGAATTCCTTCTCCTATGTCGAGATATTATCCACTTTAGGAAGCACTGACTCGCTTGCACGAGTTTAATTGAATCCTAATAAATGCCTCTCGATTAATAATTGGGTCTTCCCACATACATTAGGATTTTTCAACTTGCACTACCCCCAACACCACATAACCAACACACTGCATGAACATGTTGTTTGGGGAAATTCCTTCTCCTATGTCGAGATATTATCCGCTTTAGGGAGAACTGACTTGGCCGCATGGGTTCATTCGCATCCGCATTAATGTGTCTCGATTAAGGATAATGTTTTTCCCTTTTTCCCACACATCCGGACATGTTACACACTTCCAGAGAACAAGGAAAAAAAGGTATCATAACCAACAAGCCAAGCATTCAAAATATCAAAGTTACATAGTATAACATAAAAAAGGCACAGAAGAACAAAGCCAACACAAGTCAAAACAACTCCGGGTACTGAGCGTGCATCTGGGCCTCTCACTCCCAAGATCTCTCCTCGAGGTCACCATGCCAATACAACACATGAACCAAGGGGATAGTTCATCCACGAAGTACCTTCTCTTTACGATCCTCAATTCTGACTGGTCATTCCTCAAAGGTCACGTCGTCTCCCATATCTAACTCTCCCCAGTCGATAACGTGAGAGTCATTGTGTTAGTATCGACGTAGCTGGGAGACGTGGAAGACGTCCTGAACCTTCTCCAACTGAGGTGGAAATGCTTGCTGAAATGCCACCTCATTGACACGCCTCAGCACCTCAAAAGTTCTGATGAACATAGGTGAGAGATTACTCCATTTCCCAAACCTATGTTGCCCCCGTCAAGGTGAAACCTTTAAAAACACATGATCTCTCACATCGAACTCCAAGGGCCTCCTCCGACGTTCATCATAAGACTTTTGTTGGTCCTGAGCCTCTTTCATTCTCTCATGTATAAGCTGGACTTTCTCTGTGGTTCTCTACACTACCTCTGGCCCAAGAAAACTTGTCTCACCAACCTCTACCCATCAAATAGTTGAACGACATGGTCTTCCATTCAAAGCCTCAAACAGTGCCATCCTAATAGTAGTGTAGAATCTGTTGTTGTAGGAAAACTCTACTAAAATCAAGTGTCATACCCAGGCCCCTATGAAATCCAGAACGCATGCTCGCAGCATGTCCTCCAACATCTGGATAGTCTGCTCTGTCCTCCCGTCGGTCTGGGGGTGGAAGGTAGTCATAAGGCATAACTGGGTGCCAAAAGAATGTTGTAACCCCTTCCATACTATTGAGGTAAACAGAGTATCCCGGTCTGAGACAATAGTCTTCGTAACTCCATGAAAACGCACCACCTCGTCTACATACCTCTGTGTTAAGGTACTCACCGAGCCCTACTCCTTAATTGCTGATAAGTGAGCTGATTTCGTCAGACGATCCACCACTACCCAGATAGCATCATAACCACACTGAGCACATGGTAGTCGCATGACGACGTCCATTGGGATGTCATCCCACTTCCACTCGGAGACATCTAAATGATGCAACAAACCAATGGGAACAGGGTGTTCAGCCTTCACTTGATAACAGACTAGGCATTTAGCCACAAACTCCTCCATTGTCTGTTTCACCCCAGGCAACCAAAACTATTCCCCCAGGCCTCGGTACATTTTTGATACTCCTGGATGTCCCCCCAAGGCTGAACTATGGGACTCATGGAGAACTCCCTCACAAATCGCCTCCTGAACAAAAAACCTTCCATGGAAAAGCATCTGATGTCAGCTGTCCTCAAACCATCCTTTTGGAGTGTTTCCCTAATTGACAAGATCCCGCATTACTTCCGCCTCGGTGTCCCCCCCACTGAGACTCTTCCACCTGCTGCAACAAGGAGGATTGCACCATCATCTGGAACAAACAGCCTCTAACACCTTATAACCCTTGAATCCAAGTGCAAGGCGGAAAACTCTCCCATCGCTTTCCAAGCATTATTGGATTCCCGAACCACTTCCTTATGTCACTTCCTGCTCAAGGCATCGGCCACAATGTTTCCCTTACCTTCAGTGTAGGAGATCTTGAAGTCATAGTCTTCGAGGAAATCGACCCATCTCCGCTGCTATAAGATCAGGTCACTCTAAGAGAGCATATAACGCAGGCTATTGTGATCTGAGAAGACCACAAAGCGCTACCCAAAGAGGTAAGGTCGCCAAAAAATCAGTGCAAGCACTACTGCTGCAAGCTCTAGGTAATGGGTGGCATAGTTACTCTCATGAGGGTTCAACTTCCTATAACCATAATAGATCACACCCTTCTTCTGCATCATCAGGCACCCCAGACCAATTCCAGAAGCATCACAAAACACCTCATACAAAAAAACCCTTTTTCAGGAAACCTGAGAACTGGAGCACTGACCATCTTCTCCTTCATGTAGTCGAAATCTTTCTGGAACTCCTCGCTCCATAGGTAGACCTTGTTCTTCCTAGTCAAAGCTATCAACGGGGCAGCAACACGAGATAAGTCCAAAAGGAACCTTCGATAGTAACCTACTAGCCACAAGAAACTATGATCTTTTTCCATGCACTTGGGTGCTTCCCAAGAAACAACTGCCTCCACCTTCGACGAGTCCACTGACACTCCATGCTGAGACACTACGTGCCCAAGGAAGTGTACTTCTTGCATCAAGAACATACTCTTTGACAATTTACCATAAAGATGGTGGTGTCGATGGACGTCCAAGATTTCGCAAAGATACACGACATACTCCTCTTATGATCTTGTGTATATCAGGATGTCATCGAAAAAAACAACGATGAACTGGTCCAGAAAATCTTGGAATTAAAAGTTCATAAGTCCCATGAACATAGCTGTTGCATTCGTAACTCCAAAGAACATCACTACAAACTCGAAGTGCCCATACATGCACCTGAAATCCATATTTGAGATGTCACTGTCCTTTACCCTCAACTAATGGTATCAAGATCATAGATCAATCATATAAAACCAACCTACACCCCTCAGCTGGTTGAAGAGATCATCTATCCTTGGAAGGGGGTAATGGTTCTTGACCGTTACCTGATTCAACTTCTGGTACTCTATGCATAACCATATACCACTATCTACCTTCTTCAAGAAAAAAACTGGAGGACACCATGGTGGCACGCTGGGACAAACAAAACCATTTTCCATCAGGTCGTCAATCTGAATCTGCAACTCCTGCAACTTTGAAGGTGCCATCCGATAAGGGGCCATCGAAATCGGGCAGGCACGAGGCTATAAGTCTACCCCGAACTCAAAGTCACATCAGGGGGGGTAGAGTCATAACCTTCTTGAGAAAAACATATAGGAACTCCCCAACAACCTCTGATACATCCATCATCTTTGTATCAGCTGGAACCACTAATAACCCGCCTAACAAAGAAGGGAGAGGCTCCACACGCCGGCTTCCCACCTGATAGCTCCTCTCACCATCAAAAGCTACATGTTTCCCATCCACGTCAGAGAACACGAATCTTCTCTGGAAGTAGTCAAAAATTTCACTAAAAAAACTACAATTTGATGACTAGGATGATATCGTATGACTGCATCTATAATAGAAGATGGTCCCCACTAGATCGATGTGGTCCCAACGTCTGCCCACATCCCTGGGAAACACAAGATACGCTGGTCTGGCCTCCAACTGGTGTAATCAGCACCAGTGGTACTGAAAGTCTCTCTACATCTAGTCCCAAAGCATGGACTAGACCAGGTCCAATAAAGGAGTGTGATGCTCCAGAATCAAACAAAGAAGAAACGAGAGTGCTGAACAAACAAATCGTACCCCGCACCACCTCTGGTCCTGCTGGAGCTGCCAACTCTGCTACGTGAAACTATACATGCCCAGGTCTACTGCCTCTTTGATTTCGTCCACCTCCATGACCACTCCCTAGTCGAGGTCCCTAAGGAGCACCCGGAGGTCGGCCTCCTCCTGCAATGTCTTCCCTCGGGGGAGCATGGTCCTACTTCTGCTGCAAGGGCCTCGCCGGGAACTAGTGCTGCTGAGGTGGGAGCTGAACCTGCCCACCTCTACCATACTGATCTCAGGTCGGGCACTGAATCTGAATGTGGTCGAAACCTCTAGAAGAAATACACTTCGGTCTTGGGATAATGAAAAATAGACGATGACCTGAAGATCTGAACTGGAACTACCGGGGCCTGCTCCCCACTGGCCTGAACCTGGATGGTTCCGTCGCAGGAGACCTGCTGCTGACTGCCTTCCCCTTCGATGATACTGGCTGAATCCCCTTACGTGGGGAACTTCCCAACCATTTCATCCACTCTACAACCTCTGACATCTTTTATACTCCCATGTACATCGGAAGGGTGAAGGGGGTGATAGCATAGTGGAGCGAAGGACGAAGCGCCTCCTCTAAACGTCTCTCCCAAGACTCCTCATCTAGAAAAAGATCTGGAGTAAAGCGTAGGTGATCATTGAACTTGATCCCCAACTCTCATACTGACATAATCACCTACTGAAGGGAGAGTAACTCTTGTCCCTTGTACTCCTTGATCATGGAATAAAGGAATTCCTCTCGCAATTCTTTCTCAATGTCATCCCACGAAACCTCTGCCTCTATCCTCTCTCTGAGGTAGAGCGTCCACCACTGTTGTGCCACACCCTTCAGCTGACTGACTGTTAGGGGAACCCATTACTCCCTCGGAACACAGATCAAGGTAAAAGCGATCCCTATCTCCTCAAGCCACCCCTTCGTCTCCATATCTAATGTACTACCCTCGAACTTCTTGAGGGTTTGACGATGGAAAGTATGGAGTGTCTTCTACCACTGTCTATCTTACTCCTTTCGGTCAATCCTCAACTGATCGACCACCTGAATCTGCTGGGCCTCGACCGTCTGAGTCACCCAGGGATGACGTCCAGGTGCCATAGCTATACGGTAAACAATGATTTCCTAAGCCCAAGTACCAAGGAATTTCCCAAGGTTTCATTTTAACATTGTATTCAATTTCTTTCCCAGAACACCCAAATCAAGTAAAACACAATCATAATGATTCATGTACCTTACCTAGGGTCTCTACCCTATAATCAATGTAGTCTCACATGGTTGTTTGGTAGGCACAGATTCCTTGCATTTATTCACGGGGGGCCCTAAAATCCTGTGTCCTAGCTAGTCTTCCATGGCCTATGTCACACACCTAGATTAACCAACAATGTTGCCCTACCATCCCATGCAATCCTCACTGTGGCTAACTCAAACTCCATCCTATCTCTCATCCATAACCTCTGATACCATTCTGTCATGACCCCCTCCCACCAAAGGTTCCCCTCATGAACTAGAAACAGTGAAAGGGGGATAATGACCTCCAAAGTCCCACCTTTAGTATGCCCCGGTGTGGTGACTAAAACCAAGGGTATGCGTTTTCACAAATATGGGAGGCATTACCATTTTTATTATTTAATATCGGGAAATAGGGTGAGTCAACCACCTAAAAAATGAAAAGAAAAAGTGTAGAAATAAACCACAAACCAATCCCACATGCATGTTAAAATAGTTCTAAATCATTGTACAAGTACAAGAAAGCTCAAAAGTACAATACCAAAAGAAACAAGAGTACAAAAACTGCAAAAACTACAACTATCTTGACTAGAAGGGTACCGAACGGCCCTGGTAGTCCTCCTAGAAACCTGAAAATAAACGTAGGGTGAGCATACAAGTATACTCAGTAGGGAAACATAAAGCTCTCGTGCACAAGTGGGGAGATATCCTAATGTCCCGTGAGAACAACAGATCAAACCTATCAAGGTATTCTACCCACCAAATCTCACTAGCCACACTCACCAAAAACACAATAAAAATGGAAGTAGTATATAAGAACAACAGTGTTGGGTACCCCACGCCATTTCCCACTATTTAGTTTCTCTTCCTAATGGTGAACGTCCTAACGCTACCACACTCTTCTAGCCCGCACACACCTAGGCCTCTCAACCACGTATCCTGCCCGCACACACCAGGGCCTCACAACCACGTATCCCACTGGCACACACCTGGGCCTCACAACCACGTATCCCGCCCGCACAAACCTTGGCCTCACAACCACGTATCCCGCCCCCACACACCTGGGGCTCATCCGGAAGATTGTTGGAAAATAAAAAATCATGCCCGATGATTCTTGGGCTAAAACCGCCCCAATAAAAACCTACCTGAAGATTCTTGGGTGTAAGGTTTCCTCAAGCGATCACAGCCTATGGAAGAAGGATCAGGAAGGAGCTAGTAACTATAGGGAAAACACCCTATCCCATGAAATGGTAGTGTCCAACCCTAAGTTGTCAACATGAGTGGGGTGCGATAAAACAAAAATATATAGATATAGATATATATATATATATATATATATACCAATCACTCATCCCAACCTATGACTTATAATCATAGAACTGAGCACGTGCCTCGGCACTGCTACTACGAAGCATGCATACAACAAACAACCCCAACCCCATTTAGGGTATCATGTTTCAACAGAATCAGCTTATTAGTTCCTTAACTACTGGGAAACTATCCACAACCAACCATATCAATCGTTTGTAATGCATATCCCGGCCATCCACAAATCAGGTTAAGAAATCATAAGAAACACAACCAAGTCCATTTTATTAACCAACCAACCTAATTGATCATTATTTCTGTTCCATTACCATTCCCCAGCATTAATTAACTCTTCCACATTTTATTTATTATTCAAATCCTATAGTTTATTCACATTCAGGACCATCCCTTCATCCCTGCTTCCATCCACCATGAACACAACCATGCCAACCGCAGGCCCACTTCTCACCCGATCCACAAAAACCCACAAAAACACCCCCATGACATGCCATGTATCTAAGCCAACACCCACATGTTCATTATTCCATTTTGTTATACCGGGGTGATCACAAAATGGTTCCATATTTTAAATCAGCCAACATTATGTGATTAACCAAATTCTAAATTCAACAAAGCTCCATTTACAAAAATAGTCTAGAAGGATAGGGAAACATTTAATTGTGCAAGCAAAGGCCCCCAATGACCGTGATTTTCAGTATGCATAAACCTATTCAATTCACAACATAATATCACAGGATATAAAGATAAACATAATAACTACCCCATACCCATTCTGTAACCAGTAATTATCTTCGTTTAATGGTTCAAATGGTTCTCATGAAAACAAGAGGATACCCACCCCACATGATGCACAATTTAGAGAAATAAAGGTAAGATCCCTACCTCAACAATTTCTGATAACAACGCTCCCCTAGATCAACTTTAGAAGACATCCATCGGCGTCCGTCACTTCAGTCAAATCCAAGAAAAACCTCCTCGGGTGGATGTTGAAAACGAAAGGCCAAAATAAAGACAACGGATCCAAGCTCAGATGTTCCGCCTCATCGTTACGATCCTTTGGCCACTGACAGATCGTAAATTAGAGCTCAGACGAAAAAGTTATGGTAGAAAAAGATCCTTTGAGTCTCTTGAGAGAGCTCTGCTCAGAGGAATAGGGAGGAGAGGGGTGAGTTGAAAAGGTGGAGGGGACCCCGCCTTTTATAGGCATGAAAAACAAAAGTACACGGCGTGTACTATATGGTACACGGTGTGTACTCGGCCATTTCACACGGTCATCACACGACTTCCAACACGGCCTTCAACGCGGCACGTGACCATTGACTAGTCAACACATGGATTGAAGGTAACACATACATGGGGAGGGACTAAACGGCGTGTAGTATTGGCTACACGGCATGTACTCATTTATTTCACATGTTAAGGACACAAATCCAACACGAAACACGACCGTTGACTGGTCAACACATAGTTTGAAGGTAACACATACATGGGGAGGGACTACATGGCGTGTAGTATTGGCTACATGGAATGTACTCTTTTAATTCACACGGTAAGGACACGACCTTCAACATGGGGTATACCCAGCTATGGGGTATAGGGCGTGTACCCACACTACACGGAGTATAGTTTCAAAATTCTGAAAAGTGTGGGAAAAGTCCAGTTTACCATCCATAACAATTCAAGACCCTTTTTGACAAAGGAATGGACCGGAGAGGTCCGTGCCGTTACACAACATGACCATTCAGACAAGGCTATAGAGACTTGTTGGGATGTTTCATATTTTATTAGTTACCAATGTCTTCTTGGGGTTGAAATTTTTTTAATGTGAATAGATTTTTAAGTCCCATGTGTTTGAACTGGGTTAATATATTAATGTTGTGGAACTTTTTCATTTGTTGGATGGGTCTATTTTAAAACCAATATTTGGGATGACGTTTTCTAATTTGGGGCCCTTTAAGGTGTTGATATTTGATTTGGGTAATGTCTCAAGAGGTTTTCTGGGTGACTTGATGGGTTTCAAGCACTTTAAACCTAGATAAATTGTCTTTAATGAGGTTTTAGAGGGTACATTGATTTTCTAAAAACTGTGTGGCCCATATCAGTAACTATGAACCTTACTATAGGTGAGGATGTATTGTTTTCATGGTATTTACATGGTTATTCAAATTGGGTGGTTCAACCATGCATGATAAACCACGTGTTCAGTGGCATCCACCTAGCATGTGCACGGTCTATTAGACTATGTGAGTAAACCATGTGGCTCACCATGTTTTGGGGTTCATGTTACATCATTTTATTAAATTCATGGTTGAGTGGTATTTAATTATAATTTTTAAATTGGGGTTTTAATTAATTTAATTAAATTTTGATATGGATTTAATTAATTGTTGAAAAATAGATAATTTATTTAATTAAATAATGTTGATATAATTTTATTAAATAATGATAATGTGTAGATTTTATTTTATTAAATATGGTTGAGATGCATTTAATTAAATATGGAATTTAATGCGGAGTTTGTGATTTATCTAAGAGGTGTCTAAATTAATTGATAATAATAATAATAATAATAGAATTTTGATTATTATTATTATTATTATATTATTCTTTTTGTTGTTAGGGTTTCTTTTTTAGAGAGATCAAATGATGGATGGGTGCACATCTGGTGAGGAACGACCCCTCCCGATCTTGACACTCCTATAGTGAGGTGCACCACCCCCTTCTCTGGATCCCTCTACATGTACTGAATTATGGTGTTTTCTTCACAGAATTTTTTTCTCAGTGAGGTAAGTATTTATATGTGTTTTCAACACATCACATCAAGTACATTGGCTCTTTGTCACTCGATCTCAATTATACTGAAACCCTAGATTCATGTTTAATTCAATTTCATCGTTTCATCTGATTATACGTGATGCAGATGATGTCTTGGAACACATCGATATGTATTATGATAACCTCAACTGAAGGCGAGGTGATTCATCTCATTTTGGTTCACCACCATCAATTTAAGGTATGGATAAATACCCGATAAATGGTTTTTTACCCCCTTTAATTTGGTGATTATAATTCATTTGAGTTTTTGTTAATTGTTTGAGTGTGAGTTGGTCCTTCCTTCACTATCAATGGGTTCTCATTATTGCTATAATGTGTGGTTATAAATACCAAGGGAAAATGAAATTTTCTTGATTTGTGTGTATGAGAGTAGGTTTAATTATGATTTAGAATGCATTAGCTCGTCCAATTACTAAATTAAGGGTGCTCACCTTTGATTAATTAATAAAATGTAGTTTTTTTATTTAATAATTTTGATAAAGTTGATTGAAATGTAAAAAGAAATTTTTTATTGGCGGGATGAGACAATTAATTATGAATTAATTATATTCTTGAGGATGTAATTGAGAAAATTAATCAAAGGATTATTTATAAGATAATGAATTGGATAAGGTGAGATAATTAATTATGAATCAATTATTTGCATTGAGATGATAATTAATAAGGGGATTAATTTTGAGATATTTAATTGGTTAAGTTGAGATAATCAACTAATAATTAGTTATGTGTTTGAGATATAAATTATGACGGGATTAATTATAATATATTGAACTGTCTATGCTGATATAATTAATTTTGAAATAATTATGTTCTTCAAGATGATAATTAATTGTGTTATTAATTATGAGAAACTAAATTGGTTAAGTTGTGATAATTAATAATGAACTAATTATGAACATGTGATATAATTTATCAGTGGATTAATTATAATATATTGAATTGGCAATGTTGAGATTATTACTTGCAAATTAACTATGTTCTTTAAGATGATAATTAATTGGGGGTTAATTAAGAGATATTAAATTGGTTATGTTGAGATAAATAATTATGAATTAATTATGTTCTTGAAATGAAAATTAATAGGGGGATTAATTATGAGATATTTAATTGGTTACGTTGATATAATTAAATTGTGAATAAATTATGGGTTATGAGATTATAATATATATAATTAATCCTGGGATTATGTATGAGATATTGATATAGGCTAAGCCGAGTTAATAAATTTTGAATTAATTATGTGATAATGATATGTTTTCCAAGTAAAATTTTATTAAAGAATTAACTAGACTAATTTTATTGACTAGTTATTATTTAATTAACTAGAGTAATTGTTATGATATTAAAATTATTGAGTTAACAAATGTAATTATTTGTGATAGTTAATTGGTGAATTAACTAGAGTAATTATTATGATAGTTAAGTGTATAATTATCTAGAGTGATCGTTGTAATTAGTTAAATATTGAATTTAATATAGCCATTGTTGTGATTTTTTAATTGTGAGTTAACTAATAAAATTGTTGTTTTATCTATTTGTTGAATTAGTAATGATTTTGGTGTGGATAATTAATTTTTTAATTAATTATGAATTAAATAATGGTAACTTGGTAATTCTTATGTGTGATGTGTGAATGGTAACATGATCATTCAACAAGAATTAAAGGGTGGTAACATGTTCATCCAAATGTATGATGTGTGAATGGTAACATGGTCATTCAGATTGAATTAATGGATGCTAACATGTTCATCCAAATGTCTGATTTGTGAAGGGTAACATAGTAATCAAACATGAGTTAATGGGTGGTAAAATTGTCATCCAAATGTTTGATGTATGAATAGTCATATGGTCATTATATATGAGTTAAAGGGTGGAAACATGGTCATCAAATATTGTGATGGGTGAATGGTAACAAACTCATTCAACATGAATTTAATGGATGGTAACATGGTCATCCAAATTATTTAATAAATAAATGACGTACACTAAGTGAGGGCCTCACATGTGAATAATCCTAACACTGGCATGAGTCAAACCAGGTACTAAGATATCATAGAACATTGAATACTTTGAGCTCCAACATGAGTTGAAACATCTAATAAGTTTTGTTATTACCTAGGGAATGCTTTAGACTCTAACATCAGGAAAATCTAGTGTTGATGAACGAGTATCCACATGAACCCCAGAGTTAAAAAATTATTAAATTTAGAGTAAATGATGATGTGATAACATATATTTATAATTTATAATTATTCATTGATTGTTTTTGGTGCATATTAATATTCTAGATATGAGAAAAAGTAGGTATCACTATCAGGTGTCCATTTTGGAATATGTGTGTGTGGTTGGTTATTTATTCTGTACTATTATTGAATTAATATATGTGCACACTGTTTATTGAAATCGTTTTGTGTAGATTGATCCAGACAACCAGTGGTCTCGAAAAACTAAGATTTATATCTCACACCATATTCAGGCTTTTATTACACTGGGGTTACACAAGATACATTACATATTTGTTGGACCATGGACCTTGATTGTGGTTGTTTTCTTATAATTGGTAGTTAGGAGAAAATTATTGACCAGGACATTAGGATTCTCATTCAAATCATTGTTGGGTCTTTGAGTATTTTATTTATTTCTGTTCTGAAATGTAAAGCATGCTGTTTTGTTTACAACTTTCAAATATTTATCAACATAGAATGCCTTCATTGTAATAATTAATGTTCGGAATTTTATTTATATATATGAGTATTTATTTTTAGTTTCGTACATTTTTTTCTAATTTTACTGTATGTTTTAACTATTCAATCTAAATATGAGGGTATAGTCTCACCATGTTCTCTCTTTAGACCCTCGCTGCTAGTTGGTAGCCATTGGCAAATGCAGGGATGGTATTTTGGCCACTGGTTCAAGGGTAAGCCATGTAAGGATATTAAAATTAGTTTTGTGTAGTGGTGGCCTTTTATAAGGGGAGAATGAGAGCCACATGAAAACTACTTGGAAATTTCCAAAAAACAATCCAAAATAAAAACGTCATTCCTAAGAATAGAAGCTTTCAAATTACAATATATTATAACATGGTAAGTATAATATAGAAATGTGTCCATAAATTAATAGTTTTGGGTTTATTATAGATACTTCAACATTTATATTATAATATCAACCCCAATAAACCCATTTTTACCCAAACCACATCATTTAATTTTTAGTATTTTACTATTAATTCTGTTGAAAAAATAAGCTTACCATAATAGAGAATATAAATTATTTGAATTCAAGATATGGAATCCATTTTTCCATATTCAACTTATATAAGTGGCACAATTTTTTTAAATCACCCCACATGCATGATGAGAAATCAGATTTTCAAAGAGTGAATTTTCAAAAGTGTACAATGTTCATCATATACAATTTAAATTTGAAAATGATTTAATTAGAATAAATTGTTTTAATATACATACATATATAATTGAAATATTTTAATGTTAAATTTGTGTTAAAAATTAATTTTTCTTTATATTTAATTTCAAATAAATAGTTGTTTCCAATTAAAATTCATTTTTTCCATATTCATTAAAAAATTACTATTTTTAGTATATTATTAAAATTTCACCTTTATATAAAGTTAAAATTTTTATTTAGAAAATATAATTTAATTTTTTCAAATCAATTTTAAAAAATATGAAAAATTTACATTTAAACAAAAACCCACAGGCGCTATGAAAAATAGGGTTGCATAGAAGATTATTATCCAAGAATAAGATAAGTTGACAATAACTCTATGTATGATAATAATAATTGAATCAATATATACTAAAATTTATTTATATATCATCCATTAATTTCATTTAAAAAATTCCTAATTAGGGATTATTTTAATTAATTTAAATTGAGGAACATTATACACATTTACAACGTATTTAGAAAAAAACATTATTAAACCCAAAAATGAACATATACTAAAATCCAATGTACTGTTAATTCAAAAATAATTAGGTTTATTAATTATAAATAAATAACCCATAGATTATATTATTAAAAAATTGTTCATTTACATCACTTAATTTGTTAAAAATAACTGATACTCTTATAAAATTATTATTTTCAACTATTCACAGAAAAACGAATATTTTTTGAAAAATACCAAAATTTCACTGAATTTTAATTTTGGTATAATGATTCCAAAAGTAAAGTTTATTTTATCTAATTAATTTTAAAAAATCTCATAAAATTTATTATACTATTTTCTAAATAAATTAATAAAAACCATCTCTGATGAATATATATTTTTGATGAATATATTTACATACTAAAAATTGTTTTATTATATACTAAGAGCATAAAAATAAATTTATATTGAGATGGGAATTTATATTTATATTTATAAAATTAGTATATACATTTCCTACCAACCTTTTTAATATCAAGGATATAATATTCATATTCAAAATAAAATCATTTCATGGATCAGGGATGCTCATTGATATATCTCATGAACGCTATTATAAAAACTTATTCATTCATGTTATGAATTATAAAATCTATATCGCATGTAACATAAGGTAAAATCACTGATTTATGTAATGAAAAATATAAAAAATATTAAACCCATTTGAAAACATTATTTTACAGAATATTGGGTGTTAAAATAATAACAAGATAATCAGAATTACCACAATGATTCATTCATATTCATCTTCTTCTCTATTATAATCATCACATTTCTTTAAATATATTGCATAATATTTATAATAGATTATATTTTCATAAAATTAGTTAATTATTTTGTTTTTTTTGTTTTTGTTTCATTTTTCTTGACATGCGTATAATTTTTTCCTTTCAATTAGACATGATACCTTACTCTCTACTATCAATTAGTACAAATAATATAATTATAAAAACATAGAAAACTATTTACATAAATACACGCACTATATATTTAGGCATGGGATGGAATATTGTATAAGGATACTTATACTTTCTTGTGTGGTGCCGAATAAGGTAGATTTATGGGTCGTGGTAGCGAGGTTAGCTCACACAGATCTGCCTTTTATGGTTATATGTATATTGTGTGTTATATTTTAGGGTGTGTATGTTGAAAATATATGACTACACTTATTTATATGTGTGGTATAAAAATAAACTTAACAAGAATAAACTTGAGTTTTGTTTATGCATTAGAAATTTCTAATGGGCCATTAGACTAACACCCTACCTACAAAAATAATAAGGGTTGAAATTTACATGGGTTAAACATCCAAATTATTCTCATGACATAGTAATTTCATAGAGCCAGACACAAGGATCAATCGTTAGGTCAGGAAGGTTGTGGATATTGTAACGCCCCGACCCCAGTTACCCAGAGTCGGTGCATTATTACATAACATTGGCATGATCACAAGAAAGATCAAATCTCGAAAGACCGATTGGTTTAGTAGCCTTGGAAACACTAGATATATTCATAAGTTTTACATTACATCATAAAATGAAAAACTACTACAACAACATAATGTTTCCAACGTCCACACTATAATCCCCTCATAATATCCCTTCAAGTCAATCATAATTTACTTCTTCACTACCTGGGAAAAATAAAACATATAAAAGGGGTGAGCTCAAATGCCCAGTAAGGATAACAATATAGCGGAACATTCAAAATAAGCATAAACATTTAAGGCAATGAATTACTAAAACAAAAGCCTCTTAAAATTGAACTTCAACATAGTATGGCAAAAGTAAAATGAAATAATGCCATTTACTTGTTCACATAGATATTCTACTAATCGAATAATCACATGCAATATCAATAACCACTTTCATAATGTTGGAATGCATAATGCCAGACTATCATAACCACATAGCCAAGGCCTCGTGCCAAGATTACAAATAAGATTTTTTCAAGGCCTTGTGCCAAGACACTAGTTTGTCTCATGAGACCTACCGATGCATCGAGGAGCTATAGCGGGCTCCACCCGTCACTTAATAAGTCCAATGCATTCCCATATGAAAAGGTTTAAACATAACATAAACATTCGTATTAAAACTAGCATACGAAATGTCAATAATTTCACCATACACTATGAATGGTATAAAAATAGCACATCCACAGTCAAACATATCACAAAACCTTCAATACAATATAGAAGTTTTGTATCATAATAAATCAACTTCAAATAATCTTAAAATCCATCAAAGGATGTTGACATAGATGAAATCAAAATTCTTTTTAAAGAAGTATATCCTTTTATTTTGAAATCATTTAAGATCCATATAATATAAAACATTTTCTTTGAAAATATCCTTATAAGCTTGTATGGAAAGCTTCGACGATTTTATAATGGCGGAAAATAACCGCACCCGCCGTATAAGTTAAAAAAACATTCTTATCTTAATTCTGTCGAAAAGGTTAAAAAGGACCTTGTTTTGAAAACGATGGAAAGATTCCTTTATAAACCTCTTACAAAAAGTCAAACAAGGGTATAAATTAATTTAAACCATATTCTTGTAAATAATAAATATGTTTTGAAATACATTTCGAAGAAACATGGATGTGGATGATAAAGAAATCCCAGTAGATTATTACGTATAAACAACCTCGGATAATGAAGAGGTTGTAAAGTAAACCCTTACCTTGTACTTTTCCTTGGTTGGGGTAGGTTAACCTCCTGTATAATGGTGAAATAGTTGTTATTAAATTATACAAGAATCATATATATTAATATGATATCATATATGATCTTTTAACATTGATTTGTTAATAATATCTTAGAATTATCGTCGTTTCGGGAGTTAACTTACTCATTTTCTTTTATATGTTTTGTTACATAAGCCATGGTTGTTGTATATTATTCATATCCAGAATGATATACAGTCCATAAACATCATTTTTAAATCATCAAATGATAATTATACTTGAATGGATACGATGGAGAATGAATCTCATCGCGTTCGTGGAGACGGTAGTCCGTACGTACGCACGAGCGACAATATCATTCTTTTGATATTAAAATAATATATAAATGGATGGTATATCATATATACAGAATCATTAACATGTTATATTTATTATTTACATGAGTTACACATCATTATTATACCCATCCAAATAATATTATATTGAATAACAATTACACCACGACGTGGAGACGGTAAGCCGTACGTACGCACGTATGGTGACATGTTATTCAAAGGGTGGATAGAATACTGAATATGGTTGTACCATACTTATAATAACATCACAGTATATGTGAGATACTGGAGTTATTATTTTAGAATGGTAAGAACAAAGGAAGAAGAAGTGGAAGAAGAAATGAACATAGAAAAGGGTGGTGAAATCATTACCTCTTCTTCGGGTTCTTCCTTTTGATTTGATCTAAAGGGCTCTTTAGGTTGGCTTTCTGATCAAACTAAGGCCTCTAGGTTGTATTGAGGGATGTTGGGAGATTATTTGGGCAGAGTTTGGCCGAACCAAAAGGCTTTGAAGGTGTGAAGAAATGAGAAGGAGGAGTGCCTTTTTATAAGAGGGGTGAGGGGCACCTTTGGAAAAGCTAGAAATATTAATTTATAATAAATTCATATTCGGTTTCTAATGGCTACAAAGCTTATTATTAAAAGGTTAAGGTGGGGATAGGTCGAAAACCACTCAACCAATAGAATTTAGACAGGTTTGGGTACTTATATTAACCTTATCTTTAAGTATTAACTCTAAGTTAATTAGTTTCACTTTTACAATGTCTCTTTGTATTTTTATATAATATGGTTAATAAACTTACTATATACATCCAAGCGACCCCCAAGTGGTCCATTAATGATTAACCTATCATAATATAAGTCTCTTGGCCGAACCTTATATTTTTAGGAATTTAATATCAATTAATAATATAATATTTGTTTTAAGAACTCTTTTATGTCAATTTTGACACTATTCAATAGTTGATTTTTGTGAAACTCATAACAGATTGATTACTTCTAACAAAGTCCATTAAATCAATCCTAATATATCATATTAGCCTAGAAAATTAGTTTAATTCATTAAAAGTTTCATATTATATTTATTTGGGTATTTATAATATCAATTATGTTAATTTTTCACTATTATAGTAATTACTGCATCATCATTGTGTCATAAATAAAATAAATTATTTAATGTCTAAAAATTATAAATAAAATATCATTATGTAGGAAATAATTTTAGCTTTCTAATGAATATTTATAATCGAAAATCCAACATGTATAACCCTATGTAAAAATTGTTCTTCTAAAAGATGTCAGCTTATGCCATTTTTATTTTTATTTTAACTTTATTAATATAATGTGTCCCTACCACATACAAGTGGCTCCAAGGGGTCCCCAAATTGACCCAAGGATGCCCATGGTCGGGTATGTGTCCACCAATAAGGTTAGGACACGTTCTTGGGTAATTTTGTATTATTATAATATTATTTTTTAACCCTTATTTACCGGATTTACCCTTTAACCATGGTAAATAAAATATTTACCGCAGTAATTATTCAAAATGTGTAAAAATAAAAGTTACCTATTTACACAATTTGAACATCCTGATTCCAAATATGGAATCCATTTTCCTAAATTCAAAACACAGAAGTGGCAGAAATTAATTAATTCCCGCTGTCAAAACAAAAAGCGTGTTTTTAAGAGATAATAACTATCAAAAGATTGACACTTGTTTATGTTCGGTTTAATTGTAAAATTATGTAAAATGATAAACATTAAATTGAATGGTAAAAATATATTCTAAATATACTTTAAAACCACTCAAATTCATAATTTATCACTATTAATTATTTTGAATAAAAAAGTTTTTTTTAATTAAAATTTAGAAATTTTCACTATTCATCAAAATATGAAAGTTATCCGAAATGTACCAAAATTTCACCCTAGGCTAATTTTGATATTCCGAATCCAAAAATGAAGTCCATTTTGAAATATAGAATATATATGATTTCAAAAAGTAGGTATTACTATTCACAACGGCTAGTTTAATTAGTTGTGGTGTGTGTTAGAACTCGAGGTTGCGTACAACACACGCTATCGCATTATTCGAAGGGAAACGTACCGTAGAAGCTTGGGGTGTTACATTCTCCCCTCATTCAAATAATTGCGTCCTCGCAATTTCTAGGGTATTACTACATAAAAAGACTCGGGTGGTTCTTCATCATAAGTTCCTCGGGTTCCCACGTTGCCTCTTCCATCTTATGATTTCTCCACAAAACTTTTACCAGACGCGTCGTCCGGTTTCTCAGTACTTGTTCTCTTGTATCAAGAATCCTGACGGGCTCTTCGCAAAAAGACAGATCAGGTTCCAGTTCTAATTCCTCATAGGTGAGTACATGCGTCGGATCAGGCATGTATTTCCTCAATAGAGATACGTGGAACACATCGTGAACTTTGGAGAGACTTGGCGGCATTGCCAATCGGTAAGCTACAACCCCAATTCGTTCTAGAATTTCGAAAGGTCCGATGTACCTGGGACTCAATTTACCTTTCTTACCAAAACGTATGACTCCCTTCCACGGAGATACCTTCAGAAAAACATGATCACCGACTTGAAATTCCAAATCCTTCCTTCGATTATCGGCATAGCTCTTCTGCCTACTTTGAGCTGCTTTAATGTGATTTTGGATTACCTTCACCTTTCCACCGTTTCCTCCACCAGTTCTGGGCCTACAAGTTTTCCTTCACCAACGTCATCCCAACAGGTTGGTGTACGACATCTCTTTCCGTATAACGCTTCATATGGTGCCATCTGAATACTCGAATGGAAGCTATTGTTATAGGAAAATTCTACTAGTGGTAAATATTGATCCCACATACCCTGAAAATCAAGTGAGCAAGATCTCAACATGTCTTCTAAGGTCTGAATAGTCCGTTCTGATTGTCCGTCTGTCTGAGGGTGGTAAGAAGTGCTCAAATGAAGTTCAGTATCCAGGGATTTCTGAAGACTTTTCCAAAATCTTGAAGTAAAACGGGGATCACGATCAGAAACAATCGATAGGGGTACTCCATGAAGTCTCACAACTTCATTAATGTATAGTCTTGCTAGACGTTCCAGGGGTAGATCTTCTCTTATAGCAAGAAAATGTGCTGACTTGGTAAGACGATCAACAATAACCCATATTTCATCGTTCCTTCTAGGAGTCTTTGGTAGCCCCATGACAAAGTCCATTGTAATATTGTCCCATTTCCACTCCGGTATGGGAAGAGGTTGCATGACTCTTCCAGGCTGTTGCCTTCCAGCTTTCACTTGTTGACAAACCATACATCTTGACACAAAATCAGCAATCTCCCTCTTCATGTTGTCCCACCAAAAATGTTCCTTCAAATCTCTATACATTTTGGTGCTCCCAGGGTGTATAGAGAAATTGGAACTATGAGCATCATCCAGCAATTCCCTTTTTAGATCAGGTATATTGGGAACACAACGTCTCTTCCCGAATTTCAAAATTCCATCTTCATACACAAAGTCTCTCAATCTCCCATCATTCACAGCTTTAATCTTCTTTTGGAATTCGTCATCATCGGTCTGAGAACTCTTAATCCTTTCTAGTAAAGATGGTTTGGCAACCATTTGAAAAAGCATTGATGTTTCACCTTCCCTGGTTATTCCCATGTCCATTTTCACTAGATCCATGAAAATTGGATCCCTTTCAATTCTCATATTGTTCAAAACTCCATGGTCTTTTCTACTCAAAGCATCTGCCACCTTGTTTGCCTTCCCTGGGTGGTAGTGTATCGTGCAATCATAATCCTTGAGTAATTCAAGCCATCTCCTTTGCCTCATGTTGAGTTCTTTTTGTGAGAAAATATACTTCAAACTCTTGTGATCAGTATAAATCTCACATTTTTCACCATAGAGGTAGTGCCTCCATATCTTCAAAGCAAAGATCACAGCTGCTAACTCAAGATCATGAGTAGGATAGTTTTGTTCATGAATTTTCAACTGTCGTGATGCATAGGCAATAACTCTATCATTCTGCATAAGGACACAGCCAAGTCCTTTCTTTGATGCATCACTATAAATAACGAACCCATCATTCCCCGATGGTAGAGTCAATATAGGAGCATTGACTAATCTTCTCTTCAGTTCTTCGAAGCATTCTTCACACTCTTTTGTCCAAACAAATTTAACCCCTTTACGTGTGAGCTTCGTTAATGGGTTAGCCAATCGGGCAAAATTCTGGATGAAACGTCGATAATAACCTGCCAAACCAATAAAACTACGTACCTCAGTTATACTCGTAGGTGCTGGCCATTCTTGGATTGCTTTGGTCTTATAAGGATCAACAGAGATTCCATCTTTAGAGACAATATGGCCAAGAAAAGAAATCTCCTGAAGCCAGAATTCACACTTGCTAAACTTCCCATATAATTCATGCCTCCTCAGACTCTTCAAGATAATGCGCAAGTGATTTTCATGATCTTCATAGGTTTTGGAGTATACCAATATATCATCAATAAATACTACCACAAATTCATCGAGATACTCCTTGAAAACTCTATTCATCAGATCCATGAATACAGATGGTGCATTAGTCAATCCAAACGGCATTACAGTAAACTCGTAATGCCCATACCTGGTTCGAAATGCTGTTTTCGGAATGTCTTCCTTCTTCACACACAACTGATGGTATCCAGATCGAAGGTCAATCTTTGAAAAGTATTGAGCTCCATGCAGTTGGTCAAATAAATCATCAATACGAGGTAGGGGATACTTGTTCTTTATCGTTATAGCATTGATCTCCCTGTAGTCGATACATAACCTCATAGATCCATCTTTCTTTTTAACAAAAAGAACAGGGGCTCCCCATGGAGAAACACTAGGGCGAATAAATCCCTTATTACTCAATTCCTCTAGTTGTTTCTTTAGTTCGACTAACTCTACAGTGGCCATTCTATAAGGGGTCTTCGATATAGGCCTTGATCCAGGAATCAAATCAATAGAAAACTCAACTTCTCGTTCTGGAGGATGTCCAGGTAAATCTTCTGGAAATACATCTACAAATTATTTCACAACAGGTACATCCTCTATTTGAACATTCCTTTCCTCACCCGCAGTTATTTCATTCTCTTCCTCCCCAATAATTGAATTTAGTTGAGCTATTGAGGGTGGATCTAAATAAGAATTAGGTGGTGACGATTCTGCTCTAAAAATAAGGTGTTCCTTATCATTATCATCAAGAATCGTAACCTCTTTCTTCTTACAATAAATCTTCGCATCATAGTCTGAAAGCCAGTCCATACCGAGGATTATATCAAACTCGATCATAGGTATGACGATGAGATCAGCAGATAAAGAAAATTTATGTGCTCTAATGGGGACTGATTCACAAAACTTTGATGAAACGATACTTCCCTTAGGAGTTTTAACTGACAACTCCCTTATTAAATCAAATTGGAAATATCTAATTTTCTTAGCAAACTGGGAAGATATGAAACAATGCGATGATCCAGAATCAAATAATGCATTTGCTAAACTTGAGGAAACCATTAAATTACCTGCCACCACGTCTTTCGGAGCTTCTACCTCAGCAGTAGTGATAGCATAAGCCTGGCCTTGATCCCTTGGCCTTTTCTGAGGTAAGTTCTCCTGACGCTTAGGACATGCATTTGCATAATGCCCCATCTCCCTGCAATTGTAGCACTGAACGTTGGTAGATTCCTTCTTCCCCTTGCAATCATGAGCTTGGTGGCCTTTTTCACCACACTTGTAACAGACTCCCATTCCCTTCAATCAAGTACCAGGATGTTTCTTCCCGCATTTACCACAAGATGGATATTCAACCTTTCCCTTCTTCCCCTTATTTCCATTCCCAGATTGATCAGCAGGTCTCTTCTTCTCTTGCTTTGCTTTAAAGTCATAAGACTTAGAGAATTCCTTTTCGGTCTTTATAGCACATGAGACAATGTCTTCGTACGATGAAAAGGATTGTGAGACTAATGCTCGACGGAGAAATGGTTTTAACCCATCAAAGAAACGATCAATCATACTTCTTGGGTTGCGAATATAATCTCCAGCATACCTTGCTAACCTTGTAAAGTTAGCCTCATACTTTGTGACATTCTCATCCTCCTTTTGTCTCAGACTCAGAAATTGTCTTTCCATATCCGCTCGATGGTCGCGAGGGAAGTATTTTTCTAAAAACAGATCTTTGAATTCCCTCCATTCCATATTTGATACTTCATCATCTTCCTTCGTATTTTGAATCAATGACCACCATTTATCAGCATCTCCAGTGAGGCGGTAAACTGCCATGATAACTTTTTCCCTTTCACTGCTCCCCAAAGCCTGAAATATTTTCTCTAGGGAAAATATCCATTGCTCAGCTACTAAGGGATTTGTATTCCCATTGAACGTTGGTGGTTGTTGCCTCATGAATCGATCTAACATTGATCCTCCACGCTGCGGATCAGGGTGTTCCATACGGGTAAGGTTATTATTCATAACCTGAGTAAGTTGTCCCAGTATGGTGATTAGCTGATCAGCACCAGTTGCATCACCAGCCCCACTATAATTATCTTGAGCAGGAGGGCAATCCCTACATGGAGTGCGTGCATTGATACGGTTTCCATTTCTTCCACTAGGCGCCATTTCTAAAAAATGGCATAAACTAGATCAGTTTATGAATCAAAATACATAATCCCATACTTATAAAACACTTAACATAAATTGAACTATTTATGGATATAATCCATAATCATAAAAATGTTTTCTTTGAGGAAGTATATACTCATAAACCCTTCATAATGATTTGTAAAGATAATGAGAGTTATCCTAAGCATATCCCCCGGGAGTGTCGTAACCAAGAGTGCAGCAAGGCCCGTTGTCGTGCACCAGTTCCCGTTCGAGTCTAGCTCAAAGCGGTGTTTTCGGGTTTTACCCCTAGGTACATCTGTGCCAGAGCCGCCTCTACCTGCTCGTATCCAGACAGGGATGTATTGCTCGGAAAACTCACAAAATCTCTACAATACCAAAATTCTAGGAAGTTCTTCTATACTAATCCTCAAAGTTCATCTTAGGTCTATGTGCTCTAATCAGAGTTTATCTAAATCTAGTTTCCAAGGTTTGTACTAAACTTCCTCTGATACCAACTGTAACGCCCCGACCCCAGTTACCCAGAGTCGGTGCATTATTACATAACATTGGCATGATCACAAGAAAGATCAAATCTCGAAAGACCGATTGGTTTAGTAGCCTTGGAAACACTAGATATATTCATAAGTTTTACATTACATCATAAAATGAAAAACTACTACAACAACATAATGTTTCCAACGTCCAAACTATAATCCCCTCATAATATCCCTTCAAGTCAATCATAATTTACTTCTTCACTACCTGGGAAAAATAAAACATAGAAAAGGGGTGAGCTCAAATGCCCAGTAAGGATAACAATATAGCGGAACATTCAAAATAAGCATAAACATTTAAGGCAATGAATTACTAAAACAAAAGCCTTTTAAAATTGAACTTCAACATAGTATGGCAAAAGTAAAATTAAATAATGCCATTTACTTGTTCACATAGATATTCTACTAATCGAATAATCACATGCAATATCAATAACCACTTTCATAATGTTGGAATGCATAATGCCAGACTATCATAACCACATAGCCAAGGCCTCGTGCCAAGACTACAAATAATATTTTGTCAAGGCCTTGTGCCAAGACACTAGTTTGTCTCATGAGACCTACCGATGCATCGAGGAGCTATAGCGGGCTCCACCCGTCACTTAATAAGTCCAATGCATTCCCATATGAAAAGGTTTAAACATAACATAAACATTCGTATTAAAACTAGCATACGAAATGTCAATAATTTCACCATACACTATGAATGGTATAAAAATAGCACATCCACAGTCAAACATATCACAAAACCTTCAATACAATATAGAAGTTTTGTATCATAATAAATCAACTTCAAATAATCTTAAAATCCATCAAAGGATGTTGACATAGATGAAATCAAAATTCTTTTTAAAGAAGTATATCCTTTTATTTTGAAATCATTTAAGATCCATATAATATAAAACATTTTCTTTGAAAATATTCTTATAAGCTTGTATGGAAAGCTTCGACGATTTTATAATGGCGGAAAATAACCGCACCCGCCGTATAAGTTAAAAAAACATTCTTATCTTAATTCTGTCGAAAAGGTTAAAGAGGACCTTGTTTTGAAAACGACGGAAAGATTCCTTTATAAACCTCTTACAAAAAGTCAAACAAGGGTATAAATTAATTTAAACCATATTCTTGTAAATAATAAATATGTTTTGAAATACATTTCGAAGAAACATGGATGTGGATGATAAAGAAATCCCAGTAGATTATTACGTATAAACAACCTCGGATAATGAAGAGGTTGTAAAGTAAACCCTTACCTTGTACTTTTCCTTGGTTGGGGTAGGTTAGCCTCCTGTATAATGGTGAAATAGTTGTTATTAAATTATACAAGAATCATATATATTAATATGATATCATATATGATCTTTTAACATTGATTTGTTAATAATATCTTAGAATTATCGTCGTTTCGGGAGTTAACTTACTCATTTTCTTTTATATGTTTTGTTACATAAGCCATGGTTGTTGTATATTATTCATATCCAGAATGATATACAGTCCTTAAACATCATTTTTAAATCATCAAATGATAATTATACTTGAATGGATACGATGGAGAATGAATCTCATCGCGTTCGTGGAGACGGTAGTCCGTACGTACGCACGAGCGACAATATCATTCTTTTGATATTAAAATAATATATAAATGGATGGTATATCATATATACAGAATCATTAACATGTTATATTTATTATTTACATGAGTTACACATCATTATTATACCCATCCAAATAATATTATATTGAATAACAATTACACCACGACGTGGAGACGGTAAGCCGTACGTACGCACGTATGGTGACATGTTATTCAAAGGGTGGATAGAATACTGAATATGGTTGTACCATACTTATAATAACATCACAATATATGTGAGATACTGGAGTTATTATTTTAGAATGGTAAGAACAAAGGAAGAAGAAGTGGAAGAAGAAATGAACATAGAAAAGGGTGGTGAAATCATTACCTCTTCTTCGGGTTCTTCCTTTTGATTTGATCAAAAGGGCTCCTTAGGTTGGTTTTCTGATCAAACTAAGGCCTCTAGGTTGTATTGAGGGATGTTGGGAGATTATTTGGGCAGAGTTTGGCCGAACCAAAAGGCTTTGAAGGTGTGAAGAAATGAGAAGGAGGAGTGCCTTTTTATAAGAGGGGTGAGGGGCACCTTTGGAAAAGCTAGAAATATTAATTTATAATAAATTCATATTCGGTTTCTAATGGCTCCAAAGCTTATTATTCAAAGGTTAAGGTGGGGATAGGTCGAAAACCACTCAACCAATAGAATTTAGACAGGTTTGGGTAGTTAAATTAACCTTATCTTTATGTATTAACTCTAAGTTAATTAGTTTCACTTTTACAATGTCTCTTTGTATTTTTATATAATATGGTTAATAAACTTACTATATACATCCGAGCGACCCCCAAGTGGTCCATTAATGATTAACCTATCATAATATAAGTCTCTTGGCCGAACCTTATATTTTTAGGAATTTAATATCAATTAATAATATAATATTTGTTTTAAGAACTCTTTTATGTCAATTTTGACACTATTCAATAGTTGATTTTTGTGAAACTCATAACAGATTGATTATTTCGAACAAAGTCCATTAAATCAATCCTAATATATCATATTAGCCTAGAAAATTAGTTTAATTCATTAAAAGTTTCATATTATATTTATTTGGGTATTTATAATATCAATTATTTTAATTTTTCACTATTATAGTAATTACTGCATCATCATTGTGTAATAAATAAAATAAATTATTTAATGTCTAAAAATTATAAATAAAATATCATTATGTAGGAAATCATTTTATCTTTCTAATGAATATTTATAATCGAAAATCCAACATGTATAACCCTGTGTAAAAATTGTTCTTCTAAAAGATGTCAGCTTATGCCATTTTTATTTTTATTTTAACTTTATTAATATAATGTGTCCCTACCACATACAAGTGGCTCCAAGGGGTCCCCAAATTGACCCAAGGATGCCCATGGTCGGTTATGTGTCCACCAATAAGGTTAGGACACGTTCTAGGGTAATTTTGTATTATTATAATATTATTTTTTAACCCTTATTTACCGGATTTACCCTTTAACCATGGTAAATAAAATATTTACCGCAGTAATTATTCAAAATGTGTAAAAATAAAAGTTACCTATTTACACAATTTGAAAATCCTGATTCCAAATATGGAATCCATTTTCCTAAATTCAAAACACAGAAGTGGCAGAAATTAATTAATTCCCGCTGTCAAAACAAAAAGCGTGTTTTTAAGAGATAATAACTATCAAAAGATTGACACTTGTTTATGTTCGGTTTAATTGTAAAATTATGTCCAATGATAAACATTAAATTGAATGGTAAAAATATATTCTAAATATACTTTAAAACCACTCAAATTCATAATTTATCACTATTAATTATTTTGATTAAAAAAGTTGTTTTTAATTAAAATTTAGAAATTTTCACTATTCATCAAAATATGAAAGTTATCCGAAATGTACCAAAATTTCACCCTAGGCTAATTTTGATATTCCGAATCCAAAAATGAAGTCCATTTTGAAATATAGAATATATATGATTTCAAAATGTAGGTATTACTATTCACAACGGCTAGTTTAATTAGTTGTGGTGTGTGTTAGAACTCGAGGTTGCGTACAACACACGCTATCGCATTATTCGAAGGGAAACGTACCGTAGAAGCTTGGGGTGTTACAGATATGGCAGGAATTTATGTGAGTTTGGCTAAAGGAAGATATATATATTTTATGATTATGGTTAAACATATACTATTTAGAGTACCATTTTATACATTATGAATGTCATTATATGGTTATTTATCACATCAACTATATTATAGTTGACACATAACATATATAGGTTTATTGTTTTCTATTTTATAATGTGGGGTCTTTTGAGGATCCTTTTTCTATGTCTATAGGTTATTTATGATGTCTATTATACGGATGGTTCATGCTCAATTTTTTATAGATTCATGAAAGACCCTCCAAGTTTATATTAGAGTTAATATCTCATTATTACCATGTTAGGACCTTGACATAAGTCATTTTTCACTCGTGTTTGAGGATATGTGCCAAAGGTTTTATAACATCTCTAAAGGGGAACCATTTCGGTGGCCTAGTTGGGGTGTTACAGATGATGTTATAATAATAACATTACGATTAAATAACTTTCCAAAAATATTTAATAAAGTAATAAATAGTATTATTTACTATTAATGAATATTTAAAGTATGAATTTTTAATATTTAACAATTACTTTGGGATTTAATTTTATATTATGAAAAATTATGGATTACATAGATTTAATGATTAATGAGATTAAGTGGTGTCAATATAACATGTCTATTAAGAAATTGATTAGAATTATAAATGTATAATGAAACGTTAAGAAGGATATAATAAGTAAGATATTTTTTTTGGTTGTTGTTTTGGTTTTTTCTCTTGTTAAATATGGTAGTACTATTAGTGTGGAATCTTGGATGTTGGTGATGATATATTTTTATATTGTTTACTTGTCTAATAATTTGACTCTGGGATGGCATCTAGTATTTTTATATACCATATTCTATTTTGATATTTGTTATAAAAAACAAAAATGATTGGGAACATGATCATTTCCCAAATTTGATTTTGTATAATAGGTGAACCACCAACACCCATGATATGAGTGATACTGATGGTTAACTATTACATCTCTCTCAAACTTCTTCTTTAACAAAGTGTGGTTATGTCGTAGTGTTTTTGGTTTTGAAAAGTGGTGAATTTATTTTGTGGTATGATATATGGATATGGTATGAGTTTATGTTATGTTTCTATAGTATATATCCATGGTATGTGGATATATAAACGAATATAACACCTAGAAATTTATTTTTGAGTCATGAGGGAAACCCGATCAATGGGGAAGTGGCTGTAGGGTATATAATTTATTTATATTTTCATGATTTACCATATATATAAATATATATATTATTTTTAATGTGATCCAATGGTAATACGGGTTGTTTTAGACATGTAATTAGACATGATTTGACATCAATATTTATTAAGAAATGATTTAATATGAATCTACCATGATGAAATGGCAGTGTCCAGGGATGATACTACTAAGAATACTTGTATGATCACCGATACTTTCATATTTTCTTTTCACATATTTTCACAATGGTCTTGAATAATGGTTTGGGATTTATGACCTCATAATGTAATGATCAATTGAAATTATATGAGTTTTAAGAATTTATAGAACCAAATTTATTTTTTATTATTACAATAGGGATGTTGTCTTATTTTGTTTTGATTAAAAATACAAACATTTTATATTAATATTTATGAGATTTTTGGTTTATTTATTCTAAAGGATGGTTTTTTAGTCATTTTTGTTTTCAATAAAAGGAATAATGAGGGTAATTATTCCCATATTTTGTGTTATATACCCTCAATTCCTATCAAAAGAATGTGTCTTAACAGAGGTGTGATTCTGGGGGATCACCCGATATAACTACTATCCCATGAGGGGTTGTAGTGGGGATAAGTCTTGAAATTTTATATCTCTATAGAATATAAAATATTATAAAAGAAATATGTGGTCAGTATACAATTAATTTTTCAATATATTTAACTTATAATATTCTATACCCTCTTAAATAATTAACAAAATGCCTCATATACCAAAAAAATATCACACAATGTCAATATTTATTATCTACTATAGGAATGATTCTTTTATTCTAAATGAAAAAAATGAGGATTGAGTTAAAAACATTTTTTAAAACCCTTTTATGAAAATGTCCTGGTCTTCCCTAGCTAGTCCTTATATCTAATAGATCTACTATTTGATCCATCATAAATATTTTCCTGATATTAAATGTCACAATTAAATTGATCTAATATTATCTTAGAAAATTACATATTAAACACTATAACATTTTCATAAACAATACAATGTTTTTTTAAAAAATATATTATTTGTAAATTATGAAATATCCAAATGTTTTGTAGAATAAATACATTTTCTATTTTATGGTACACACTAACCATGATTATCTTTTTACCAACCATTACATGGTTTTTCTGTTCTTCATAATGATCCAATAATTTTTAAAAAATCAAAATGTTTCATATAATGATAATGTAATGACCTATCTTTTAACATATTATTAGAATAGAAAAAAAATTAAATTTGGTATATTTAAAGAAAATGATATATTTAATTATTAGTCTATAATCAAATGAATGGTGTTTTAATATTTTTTAAATGTAGTAAATGGATGTTTTGGTTATGTAGAAATGGATGTAAAATACATATAGGGTCTGTTTAGGTGGTTGGTAATTATATTTATTTTGTTGGGTAGTTTTAGTAGCAACTAGTTAACTCGTAATTTACAATCCATTACGTATTGGAGAAACCCATGGGGATTTCCCATTGCACTATCCCTTAAATAGTGAATAGTCTGCCACTGAGTACATAGATATTTACCAATTACATAGTGTGAGTCCACTAAATAAGGAACCAAGCTTAAAAATTACTTAATCTTTATTAAATTTAATAATTCACATGGGATATCTTTTTAGGTTTAGTTTTTTAGAGAATTTATCATTTACTGTTACCTACAAACTCAAATTTATAAAAATTAGATACAATTAAAATAGTATCCATTTCTTATACAGTGTAAAAAAAATAAAAATAATCATTATTTGTTTTCTTGATAAAATTCTTATTTACTAATTTATTACTCTTACCCATCCTTATACCCATTGGAAAACAGTTCAAAATCTTAGGATGAGCACCAAAATATAAATATGTGATATAAAATAAGAAATGAAATTATTAATCAATGAATATTAAGAAATCATGAAAAAAAAATCATACTCATCACCCATGAAACATATACTATTTTAAATAACTCATGAAATAATATGATTCATAAAACACTTATAGAAATCATAAATCATCCAGGAACCATGTCGAATTCATATCATACTTACATTTTAGATTTAAAGATGTAATGACCCGCGTTTTGAACCGGACTAATACCTGAAAGAATTTGAAATTTTTCGATTATTGAACGGGATGGTTTTAAAACCGATCTTCGGAAAAAAAAATTAGAGTTGAAATGCTTTGTTGTTTTGGTTTTGTGCTTGGTCGAAGGCCCGAGGTGATCCCCAAGTGACTCAGAAATTTTCGGAAGTGAAAAAACCGAGTTTTTAAGGGACTACAGATGGCACACGGTTAGCGCACAGGTTGAATAAACCGTGCGGCCCAAACAATGTGGCATAAATCAGGGGGGAAGTGGCTTGCTGACGGGCTATGCAACGTTTCCTAAACAGTGCTCCTAGCTTTTGCAGTGGGTCTCTTGGAGGTAGTGGACTTTGCATGACTTGTGCACGGTTTCCCAAACCGTGTCTGTCAAACCGTGTAGTTGGGTTTGTTTTATAATTTGAAAAAAAAATTAAAATAAATTAAAACAAAATAAAATAAAAAACAAAAACCTAATTTACTCTCCCTCAGCCCTCATTTCTACGCAACCCACTCCTCTCCCTTGAGTCACGCGCGACACCCCCTTCTGGCCTGCTCTCGGTCAATGTTCCTCCTCCAATTTCTGGATGATTCTTCATCAAATATCTATGGTAAGATCCCCTCTTACTTCTCCTCCTTTCCTAGGTTTTCATTTCGACCTAATCGGTGCCTAGTGAGGTGTGGCCGAACACACGAGCGTTTATGGTGATCTGTTTTTTGATTTTTTTTCCTTCTTATAGGTTGGCGTGGAAGGTCTGATGGGACTCCATGGTGCACGTTTTGGAAACATCCGCTGAAGGAAAAGCGGTTCAGGTGTTTTTTGACCATAGGAATGGTTTCGGGGTAAGGATGTCACCTCCTGTTTTGTTTTTCACTGGTTAAATTTCGGGATTTTGGTGTTTATGAGTTCCTGACATGTTGCTTATAGTGTGTTGAGGTTCGTTGTGTGGTTCTGCCTTGTTTCAGTTTTCCAGCTTTGGTTCGATGTGAGGTTTTTTTTCCCTTTTGGTTTCACATATCCTAGACTGGTTCATTTATGTGTTTTAAGATTCCTTGTATTTATCTGTTAGTGCGTTGAATGAGTTGGCATTGTTTCGAGTCTCCAAAGACTAGGCAACTCGACTGCGTAGGCATAGTTGTTCCTATGCTCTGTGGGGGAGCAGAAGCAACTCTTAGTTAGAAAGTGCCAAGAGATGGAGTGGATGGATGAATCCACCTAGACGTAGGGTCTCTCTCCTTGCCTTTTAATTTAAGTAAATTAATAGTGATTTAAATATTTCACTTCCTTAGTATTTTTAATTATTCAAGTTTAGTTTTTATTTAATGCTTCTCGGAAAATCGTGTGAATTGTAGGAATAAGATAAAAGAGCTTTCCTAGTCACTAAAGAAATGATTTAATAAAAAAACCCACCAATTAGATTTATGTTGTCTTCAAGATAAAAAGTATTGATTGAATATTTCTGCATTCCGGCTAGATTTTTGTGGTTCCTCTTTGATTCATTGTAGGTGAACATTCCTTGTTGAGACAAATAGAATGATATGGCTAGATACTTGTGTTTGGGTCAATTTTCCATGTTATACAAATTGATTAATAGGATAACCATTGTAGGATGACTTAAGACTAAATGATTTGATACCTTTAGAAAGTATCAAAGTGTTAAAGAATGATAAATGTATCCTTTAAGATGAAATGGTGAGACTAGGAAGGAACATACTAGGGTGGTATGACCACGCCATGGGATAACGTAATTAGAAATAATTATTTCAGTAAAATTAATATGTGAATATCTTGATCTAGATTCTTAAGATGGGTTGCCTTAATTATGGGCATGAATATGTTCGCTTATGTGTTTGTGGTATGATTCTTTGAATGCTTATGAGGTAATTACAAAAGAAATATACTATAGAGGTGTTTTCATTTGGAGTGCGCACATGATGATGCCACATTATGAATGATAATAAATGTGAGTGGATGATGAGGCGACCTAATTACAGATACGTGGTTGGATGGGAGGCCACTATACCCCATGATAGAGTGAAAGTACATGTCTAGAATGGAGTCATTCTTACCCCTTTCCAGTTGACTTTTTTTATGATTACACGTCTAGAAGGGAGGCATTCTTACCCCTTTCGAGTTGACTTCAGTTGATGATTACATGTCTTGATGGGATGCAGTATTACCCCATTCCAATATTATGAATGAGATATTTGGGAGGCAGTTATACCCCATGCTAGTTGAATGAATGTGATGGAAGGGAGGCATTATTACCCCTTTCTAGTTTACTTATAGGGATGAGATTCATTCTTACCTTGTTCCTACTAATCTCTATTTATGGAAGGTAGGAATTCTTAACCCTTCCAAGTTGAGTTATAGATAGGAGACGAAATCCGACCTCATGCCTGATAATTTACATTTTAATGGGTGGGGGGAATTCTCACCCAATTCCATCTAAGATCTAAATGCATTTATATATATATATATATATGGTGACATGATCAGGTTACGTTACCGGAAGCGAGCTAAAGTTGGTATAACCGTTAGGTATCCCCTGGGAACCTGGAAAAGTGTTATTTTCTTTTGTAATTTTGTTTACTTACTTCTCCATAACTATTCATTGTTTAATTATTATACACTGTCTAGATTTGGTTTGACACCAGTGGTGCCAGCCTACTGAGATTTATATCTCACACCCTACTCGGGCCGCCATTGCAATGGGGTACCTGAGTAGACCTCCTTTATTGAAGGACCTAGGTTGTGTGCTCTGTGGTTTTTACATGAGGAGTTAGGAGCAAAGGACCAAGCAAGAGATTGGGATGCTCAGGGAATCGCTGTCGGGATTTGTTGTCCTTTATTTTTGTATTGTTTGTAATGCATGCTATATTGATTCCTACTCTCATAACTGTATCATCATCTTTACATGAATCCATTTTAAACTGGTGTTGCTGCCTTTTATAAAATTGTTATTACATGTCTTTTTATTCTCCCTTTCAATTCTTTATTGATTTTTCTATTGAATATTATTTACTATGATAATACTGATATGTTACTATTATATGAGGGTATAGTCTCCCCACTATCACCTCCTGAGACCCATGTTGATAGTCGATAGCCTCTGGCAAATGGGGAGACACGCTTGAGGCCATGTGACCTACCTGTCCGCCCAATGGTTCGATAGTAGGTCGGTCCAGGAAATTACAAAGTGGTATCATAACTATTTATTTTCTTTTTGAATTACTGTTTTGGGTTGGTAGATAAGATATTAAGAATGTTTTGGCGCATGGCTAATAGCCGTTCTTGGGAATGATCACCCCACGTATGGGAAATGACCAAGTGGTCAGGGCTGGGAATTGATGTTCATGTTGTTTGCATTTACAGATGATATGATTTCACTTTGAGTGATCGTTGTATATTCTACTTCTTATGGTTTATGATATTCCATGATTTTTATCCTTGGCCTGATATGTCTAGAGTACACATTCAATGAATCATATTAGGCACATAGGAATTAACATGTCATGCATAGTTCCATGTTATGTAGTTTCATTTTAGGTTTCTTGTCGATTCTAATTGTGTGCCCTTATTGCATACCATGTCTTGTATTATTAGCATGCCAATTTAGATATCATGTTTTGGTGATAATATGTCACGTTGCCTTTCTTTATTATGTGATGTTCTTCTTTGTGATAACATGTCTCAATGTTAGTTGCTTGTAGTGACATACTTTGTTTTATATAGGTAATTGATGGCATGAGTAATATCTATTGGTTGTGATTACGACGAGAGCCAGTTTTCAGTTGTAAGGTTTATGGGCGCCTTATAACTGGGAAAAGGTTACCCATGTATTTGAACCACTGTAAAAGGATGCTAAGTTTAAAATTCTAATGTAAATTGGTTTTGATTAAAAAGGGGATCCAAATGCCAATTTATATAGTCTATGGGTGCATTATAAGTTTTTATATGGGAACCCATATACTTGGGCCGTTTTATGAGATCATGTTATGTTCTGGGTTGGAATTTGGTTTTTATAAAAAAAAGGGAGTCAATTTTTAATCCATGAAGTGTATGGGCGCTTCATGAATTGGGAAATGGAAACCAGTATTAAATGGTAAACTTGCTATATTGTGAAATGAATAAATAGAAAATGTGGCCTAATTTATAAACTGAAAGGTTTTGGCTAACTGTTAAATGTGCAACTGGACCCGAGTAGGTCAGTTGAAAAGTGTTGTATGAGATAACCCGGTTTGGGGTGTTTGAGAAAAAAATTATAATTTTCATTGGGGTTGCTTCTTGAAGAACCAGAGATGGATAGAAGGAGACTGTAATAGGTCACCCTTTTGTTTTGATGGTTTTGTTTTGATCATTTTGTTTATAAATATGGGATGTTTATGAATGTTTAATGTCTTAAAAGGATGTTTTTGTGAAACATCCATGTTTGTTTTATGTGTTGATGAAACTTTTAAATGGTTAATGATTAATGTGATTTAATAAAAAGGTATTGGAAATGGAACCGTTAGTGGTGTATTGAGACCTTCGTGTAAGGTTCATACTTCACTTTGAGTTTCATATAATGGAAGAATGAGAACTTTTCATTGGAAATATTTCTTTTAGTAAAGGTTAAATGAACGTTTTTTGAACCGAGTGACATTATTTGGTGTGACCCATTGTTAGGGTCGGCGCTTGATCTTTGGAAGGTGATAGCCCGTGGTAGGTAGCACCCTTAGAGTTTTAATGATTTTCTTCTACCATGATCTTTCTAATGTGAGGTGTTTTTCTAGTGCTGTTGTCCCTCATAGGACTTTCAGTTTCGATAACACCCTTGTTCGGATGAGTGGTTGTTGAGTTTTTTATTGTCTTTGCGATCTTAGGTCATATCCTTAGTAGAGTGTCCCTACGTTAATGGATAAGTTTCATCCCAATGCTCGGGATCAGGTTTTTAAAGGATCACGTGTTTTGACACACTGGTCTCGGTGGTTTGGTCCTCCTATACACTTTGACATATGTGAGTGTCACAAGATCGTTGCAGTGTTTGTGTACTAGCGCAATTGTGCTCGGCTTGGTTATCACCTTTCCCTTTGGTGACAAGGACACTCCTAAGGTTGGGAGTACGTCGTGTCAAATCTGGTAAATGTTTCCTTTCAGGTGAAATGGATTCTTCTTGGAATGGATTTGGAAATGTGTTGGTCATTTCTGAATTCTTGAGAGGTATGTGAGTTTATAACGTGTGGATGTGTTGTTAGATGAAGCCGAGTTTCTTCCTTGAAGTCGACATGTTGCAGTTCGACTGTTCTTCTTTCTCGTAGTCTAGTATGATTAACTGGAATCCATTCAAACCTCTTAGTGTATTCTTGTTTAGTGAAAAGCATGTCCCCAACTTTGTCCTCGTTCTAGATGCACTAAGATAGCGTCAGTCTTATCCGCACTAATTCTTTATAGTCGTTGGCCTTGATCATATAGTTCTCTTTCAGCATTGCATGCGGGATGTGTGGATTCTTGTATGGTTGATCATGGAAATGTCATTGGGTGTTGGCTTTGGTGAATGTATTTGTGCTAAATGTAAGGTGCTTTAGAGAAAGGGATTTTGGTTCTGTTTGAAATATGTCGGCCATTTAGGCTGAGTGTTCTTGTAAATAGTCAGCCTTAAATGGATTGACTCGGGGTTCTTGTTTAATGTCTGCGATCGGTGACATACTATTCTCTGGCACGTCATCAGGTAGAGGCGAGCGCAGTTTGTGTCAGACGGTGCCTAATATGAACGAATGGATCGACTTAGGCCTTGAGTTTGATGGGGAATCGACCGTTTGATCGGTTTCAAATCATGCTAGAAGCGTCATGGTAAAACTTTGGGCGTGCTTTGATATTTAATTTCAATGGTGGTATGAACCATAGTTAGATTTGGTTTCTTAACGTTAAAAATATATGGTGGGAAGTTACTATGGCTAGATGATTGGTGATATGGTGATGGGTTTGTGTCTCTAGGTATATGGGGTTGGGAAGAGCCGTATTGCTATGTCGTTTTGGGAAACGAGCGTTAGCTCGAGTTTTTGTGGATTAACTGTCGTAGGGTTTAATGGATTCTTAAGGGTGTGTCGGACGTTTTTGAATGCAACATTCTTGTTTGAATGATGCTTCTCAACCGTTGTTGCTTGGGTGATGTGTATGTTTTTCCCGAAGGCTTCTCAGGGATGAGAAGTTATAAGGTGGGAAGGTTGTAATGTCCCGCATTTGGAACCAGACTAAAACATGACGGAATTTGAACTTTTTCTATTACTGAATGGGTTGTTATTAAAACTATGATCCGGAATGAAATTCCGAGAGTTAAAATTATTCAATGTTTGGTTTTTGTGCTTGGGTGAGTGTCGGAGGAGTTTCCCAAGTGACTCGGCAAGTTTCAAAAGCACCAGACCGAAGTATTTAAGGGACTGCAGAGGGCGCATGGTTGGAACATGGGTTGACCAAACTGTGCGGCCCAAACCTTGCGGCCTAAATCAGGTTGAAAATGGCTTTTCCACGGGATGCGTACGATTTCTTAAAATATATGCCTAGCTCCTACAACGGGTGTCTGGGAGGTAGTGGACTCTGCACGGTTTGCGAACGATTTTCCATACCGTGTGGTTCAAACCATGTGGTTGGGTGTGTTTATGAATTTAATTAAAAATTAAAATAAAAGAAAACAAAATAAATTTAAAACTCAAAACCTAATTAACTAACCCTCACCCCTCCATTCGACGCATCCCCCTCCTCTCCCATGAGACGCACGCGACACCCCCTTCTGGCCTCCTCTCGTTCAATGTTCGTCCTCCGATTTCTGGACGATTCTTCATTGAATCTCCATGGTAAGATCCCCTCTTGCTTCTCCTCCATTCCTATAGATTCTTTTCGACCTAATCATTTCTCGGTGAGGTGAGTTTAAACGCCCGAGGGTATAGGGTGATACGTTTTTCAGTTTGTTCTTGTTCTAGGTCAGCACTGAAGGTCCGTTGAGAATCCCTAGTTTGAGTTCCGGCAATCGCCACCGAAGGAGAAGCAATTTGTGTGGTTTCGGACCGTTTGTATGGTTTCGGGGTAAGGATTTCACCTATTTCTTTATTTCACACTTGTTAAATTTGGGGCTTTGTTGTTTATGAGTTATCGACATGTTTCTTGTAGTGCGTTGACATTCGTTGTGTGGTTCCACCTTGTATTGGTTTTCCGGCATTAGTTCATGGTGAGGTTTTTGTTATGATTTTGGTTTCTCATCACCTCGAATGGTTCCTTTATGTTTATTAAGCTTCCTTGTATTTATCTGTTAGTGCGTTGAAGGTTTATGCAGAGTTTCAAGTCGTCAAAGTATAGGTGACTCACCTGCATAGGCATAGGTGTGCCTATGCTCAGGGGGGGAGCAGCAGCGGCACTTAGTTATAAAGCGCCAAGAGCTGGAGTGGACAGATGGATCCACCTGGAGGTAGGGTCCCACCCCATTACTTTTAATTAAAGTAAAGCAATAGTGTGTTTAATATTGTACTACCATAGAATTTTTTATTATGCATGTTTAGTAATGATTTAATGCATCTGTGAAAATCGTGTGAATTGCAAGAATAATATAAAAGAGGTTTCTTGGTCACTAAAATAATGATTTAATAATAAAATACTTCAATCAGATGTGCACTCTCTTCAAGATAAAAATTATTGAAATACCTTTTATGCTTGCCTGCTGGATTTTTGTGGTGGCGCTTTGATGCTTTGTAGGTGAACTTTCCTTGTTGAGAAAATAAAATGATATGGATATGATACTTTTTTTGGGAAAATTTTCATTGTTAGGAAAATTGTGTAAGATGATAACCATAGTGGGATGACATACGACTAAATGACTTGTTACCTCTAGAAGGTTTCAAAGGGTTTATGAACGATAAACGTATCATTTAAGATGAAATGTTGACTCTAGGATGGAACGGACTTAGGTGGTACGACCACGCCTTGGGATAACGTAATGAGCACAACTTATGTTAGTAAAATGAATATGTGATTATCTAGTTTTAGATACATAAGATAGGTTGCCTGAAGTATGAATGTGAATGCGTTCTCTTATGTGTGTGTGGTATGATTCTTTGAATTCTTAAGAGTTAATTCCATAATCCGTATACTATAGAAATGTTTTTATTGTGAGTGTAGACATGCTGATGCCACATAATGAATGATTATAAATGAGATTTAATGCTGAGGCCACCTAGTGACAGATACATGGTTGGATGGGAGGAAATTATACCCCATGCCAGTGTGAAAATACATGTAATGGAGGGAGGAATTCTTACCCCATTTCAGTGTGACTTATTTTGATGATTACATGTCTAGAAGGGAGGCATTCATACCCCTTACCAGTTGACTTCAGTTGATGATAACATGTCTGGATGGGAGGAAATATTAACCCATGCCAGTATTATTAATGTGACAGATGGGAGGAAGTTATACTACAAGTTTTTTAAAAGAATGTTTTGAAAGGGAGGCATTCTTACCCCTTCCCAGTTGAGTTATAGGGACGAGAGGCTTTCTTACCTCGTGCCCGCTAATCTTGATTGATGGAAGGGGGCCATTCATACCTAATGCCAGTTGACTTATAGGGATGAGAGGCATTCCTACCTCGTGCCCGCTATTTTCCTTATTAATGGGTGGGAGGAATTCATAACCCACTCCATCTATGATCTAAATGAATTATATATATATATGGTGACATGATCGGGGTACTTTACCAGAAGCGAGTCGAAGCGGGTATAACCGTTAGGTGTCCCTTTAGATCCTGGATGGGTGTTATTTACATATGTAATTCTGTTTACTTATTTATCCATACCTGCTCACTGTTTAATTATTATACAATTTCTGGATTGGTTTTGAAATCGGTGGAGTCGGCCTACTGAGATTTATATCTCACACCATACTCGGGCCACCATTTCACTGGGTACTAGAGTAGACCTTCCTGCTTGCAGGACCTAGGTTGTGCGCTATGAGGTTTGTACTTAAGGAGTTAGAACCAAAGGACCAAGTGAGAACTTTTGATGATCAGGGAATCACCGTCGGGATTTGATATCCAATATTTTTTTATTGTTTTTAAAGAATACTGTATAGATTCCTGCTTTGATAACTGTATAATCATCATTACATGCATGCATTGTAAACTGGTGTTGCCACCTTTTATAAAATGGTTATTACCTATCTTTTCCTTCTTCCTTTCAATTGTTTACTGCTTCTGTTATTGAATATTATTTACCCTAATAATGTCTCTATGTTACTCTAATATGAGGGTATAGACTCCCCACTATCACCTCCTGAGACCCTCGCTGCTATTCGGGAGCCTTTGGCGTTCGGGAAGACGTGGTTGAGGCCATGTGACCTACCGGTTCGACCACCGGTTCGATGGTAGGCCGGGACTAGATGTTACAAAGTGGAATCAGAGCTGTTTCTTTTTTTCCTTACTATTTTGGGTTGGTAGACAGGAGATTAGGAAATTTTCGGCGCTTGGCTAATAGCTGTTCTTGGGACTGATCACCCGACTTATGGGAAATGACCATGTGGTTAGGGCTGGGAATTTTTGTTCATGTTCTATTCAATTATTGTTGATATGATTTCACTTTGAATGTCTGTTTTATTTTTTACTAATTATGGTTTATGAAATTCCTTGAATTTTAACCTTGGATTGATATGGAATGAAAGATGCATTCTACGCATCATATTAGGTACAGAAGAATTAACATGTCATGCAGAGTTCCATTCCATATAGTTCCATTTTATGTTTATTGTCGATTCGAATTGTGTGCCTTGATTTCATTCCATGCCTTGTAATTATTAGCATGCCTATTTAGATAGCTTGTTTCGGTGATAATAATCCATATTGTCTTTCTTACTTATGTGTTGTGCTTCGTTGTTATAACATGCCTCAAAGTTAGATGCTTGTAGTGAAATGCATTGTTTTATATATGTAATTGATGGCATGAGTAATATCTGTTGGTTGTGATTATGATGGTTTCCAGGTTTCAGTTGTAAGGTGTATGGGTGCCATATATATGAGAAAAGGTAATTCATGTATTTGAACCATTGTAAAAGGCTGCTAAGTTTAAAATGATAAAGTTAATTGGGTTTGATTAAAATTTTTGTCCAAATGCCAATTTATAATGTGAATGGGTGCTTTATAGGTTGGTAGATGTCCACCCATATAATTGGTCTGTTGTTTGTGAGCATGTTATGTTCTGGTTTGGAATATGGTTTTGATAAAAAAAAGGGGAGTCAATTTTCAATCCATGAAGTGTATGGGCACATCATGAATTGGGAAATAGAAACCCGAATTAAATGTAAGGGCTCGCTATATTGTGAAATGACTAAAATGAAAATGTTTCCTAATTTCTAATTTGAATGGTTTTGGATAACTATTAAATGTGCAACATCTCCCGAGTAGGTCAGTTCAAATGTGTTGTATGAGATAACCCGGTTTGGTGTGTTTGAGAAAAAAATTGATAATTTTCTTTGGGGTTGCTTCTTGAAGTACCCAAGATGGATGGAATGAGACCCTAGTAGGTCGCCCTTCTATTTATATGGTTTGGTTTTTTTCTTTTTATTGATAAATATGTGATGTCTATTAATGTTTAATGTTTTAAAATGAAGTTTTTATGAATCTTGAATGTTTTATTGATGTGTTGATGAAACATTTAAATTGTCAATGATTAATGTGATTTAATAAAACGGGCTTGAAAATGGAACTGATAGTGGTGTGTTGAGACCCTCGTGTATAGTTCTTATTTCTTTTTTGTTTACTTGAATGGAAGCATGAGTTCCTTCCATTAGTGCTCATTCCTTTAGAACCGTTTAGAAGAATAGTTTTTGAATTGAGGGACTTTGTTTCGTGTGACCTAGTGTTAGGGTCAACGCTTGATCTTCGAAAGGTGCTATCCCATGGTGGGTAGCACCCTTATCATTTTAATTATTTTCTTGTACCGAGATCTTTCTCATGTGAGTTGTTGTTCGGCTTCCGTTGTCCCTCGCAGGACATTTAGTTTCGATAACACCCTTGTTCGGATGGGTGGTTGTGGAGTTTTTGTTTGTCGTTGCGATCTTAGGTCATCTTCATAGTAGAGTGGCCCGACATTAATGGATAAGTTTTGTCCCAATGCTCGGAATGAGGTTTTCTAAAGACTTTTGTGTTTTGACACTCAGGTCATGGTGGTTGGGTCATCTTGTACGCTTTGACATACGTGAGCGTCACACAATCATTGCAGAGTTTGTGTACTAGCACTCTTGTGCTCGGCTTGGTTATCATCTTTCCCTTCGGCAACTAGGAGACTACTAAGGTTGGGAGTGCATCCTGTCGAATATGGAAAATGATTCCATTCACGTGAAATTAATTCTTCTTGGAATCCCTTTTGAAATGGGTTTGTCATGTCTGAATGCCTCTGAGGCATGTGTGTTTAAAAAGTGTGACTGTGTCGGCAGGTGAAGCTGAGATCCTTCCTTGATGTCGACCAATTGAGGTTCGACTGTTATTTTTTCCAGTAGTCTAGTATGGTTTACTAGAATACGTTCAAACCACTTAGTGAATTCTGTTTAGTGTCGAGAATGTTCCATATATTGTCCTCATTATAGATTCACTAAGTGAGTGGCCATCTTATCCGGGCTAATTCATTATAGTCGGTGGGCTTTATCGGAAGGTTCTATTTTGGCGTTGCATGAGGGATGCAAGGATTATTGTATTGTTTGACCTTGTAAACTTCATCGGAAGTCGATTGAAGGCTTTGGTGAATGATTTTCTGCTAAAGGTAAGGTTCCTTGGGGAAATGCATTGTGATTCTATTTGAAATATGTTGTCCGTTTAGGACGTGCGTTCTTGTAAATTGTCATCCAGAGATGGATTGACACGAGGTTATTGTTTAATGTCTCTGATCGGTGAAATACCATTCTCTGGCATGTCGTCAGGTAGAGGTGAGTGCGGTTTGTGTCAGTTGGTGCCTAATATGAATGACCATCTTGACATGAGCCTCGAGGTCTATGGGGAATTGACCGTTTGATATGTTTCAAATCACGATAGAAGCATCGTGGGAATGCTTGGGGCATGCCTTGAAAGTTAATTACAATGGTGGTCTGAACTTTAGTTGGAGTTGGTTGCATAACATTAAAAATATAAGGTATAAAGTACCTATGGCTGGATGCCTGGAGAGATGGTGATGGTTTCGTGTCTCTGGGTAGATGGGCCCTGGAAGAGCATTCTTGGTCATTCATTTGGGAAAATGAGCATTGGATCTAGTATTGTTTACTTAAGAACCATAGGATTTGATGGATGATTAACGGTGCATTGGATGTTTTTGAACGCCACTTGATCATTTTAATGAAGCTTCAGGACCCTTGTGGGTTGGGTGATGTGTATGTTGTTACTGAAGTCTTCTCGAAGATGATATGTTCTAAGGTGGGAATGTTGTAATGAACCGCGTTTTAAAATGGACTTAAACCTGAAAGAATTTTACCTTTTTCGATTACTGAATGGATTTTTTTTATATCGATCTTTGGAATGAAATTCTGACAGTTGAAATGCTTTTTAGTTTCGGTTTTTGTGCTTCGGCGGAGGACCGAGGAGTTTCCCAAATTACTCATCAAGTTTCGAAAGTTCCATAAACAAGTTTTTAAGGGACCGCAGAGGGTGCATGGTTGGAAAATGGGATGACCAAACCATGCGGCCTAAATCAGGTGAGAAGTGCCTTGCACACAGGCTACGCACGGTTTCCAAAACCATAGGCCTAGCCCGTGCAACGAGTGTCTTCGTGGCAGTGGACTCCGTACAGTTTGCGCACAGTTTTCCAAAACTGCTCGAGTCAAACTGTGCGGTTGGGTGTGTTTAAGAATTTGATTTATTGTTAAAATAAAATAAAACAAAAAAAAATTAAAATCCCAAAACCTGATAAACTCTCCCTCACCCCTCCTTTCGACGCATCCCCCTCCTCTCTCGTGAGCCGTGCACGACAGCCCCTTCCGTCCTACTCTCGATCAATGATCCTCCTCAGGTTTCTGGCCTATTCTTCATCGAATCTCTATGGTAAGTATCCCTATTGATTCACCTCCCTTCATATGGATTATTTTTGACCAAATCAGTGCTCTGTGAGGTGTGGTCAAACGCATGACGGTTTAGTGTGATCTGTTTTTCAGTTTGTTCTTAATCTAGGTCGGCTCGGAAGGTCCGTTGGGACCCCCTAGTGTGTGTTCCAGCAGCCGCTGCCGAAGGTGAAGCAATTCGGGTGGTTTCAGACCATTATTAAGGTTTATGAGTAAGGATTTAACGTCTTACATTGTTTCACAATTGTTAAATTTGGGGATTTTGGTGTTTATGAGTTCACGACATGTTGCTTGTAGTTCGTTGAGGTTCGTTGTTTGGTTCCTCCTTGATTCAGTTTGCTTGCATTGGTTCGAGGTGAGTTTTTGTTATGATTTTGATTTCGCATCACCTATAATGGTTCTTTTAAGTGTTTTAAGGTTCCTTTTATTTATATGTTAGTGCATTAAAGGTTTTGGAATGGTTTCGAGTCACCAATGTATAGGCGACTTGCCTGCGTAGGCATAAGTGTGCCTATGCTCAGTGGAGGAGAAGTAACATCTCTTAGTTAGAAAGTGCCAAGAGCTGGAGTGGATGGATGGATACACATGGAGGTAGGGTCCATCTCCTTGACATCTAATTTATGTAATGTAATAGTGAGTTTAATATTGCACTGCCTTAGCATTTAAAATTATGAATGTTTAGTTTCGATGTAATTATTCTATGTAAATCGTGTGAATTGCAAAAATAAGATAAAAGAGGATTCATGGTCACTAAAAAAATGATTTAATAATAAAACACCTCAATCAGAGGTGTGCTGTCTTCAATATAAAAATTAGTGATAGACTTTTTTTCTTTCCTGCTAAATTATCTTTGAGCATCTTTGATTCTTTGTAGGTGAAGTTTCCTTGTTGAGACAAATAGAATGATATGGCTATGATACTTGTGTTTGGGTCAATTTTCCATGTTAGGAAAATTGAGTAAGATGATTACCATAGTGGGATGACTTAAGAATAAATGACTTGTTACCTCTAGAAGGCATCAAAGGGATAAAGAATGATAAACATATCATTTAAGATGAAATGGTGAGACTAAGAAGGAGAAGACTATGGTGGTACGACCACGCCTTGGGATAACGTAATGATCACAACATAGGTTTGTAAAATAAATATGTGAATATATTTATTTATATACATAAGATGAGTTTTCATATGTATGAAAGTGAATGTGTTTGATTATGTGTATGTGATATGATTCTTTGAATGCTTATGAGTTAATGCCATAATCAGTAAACTATATACAAGTTTGTATTGTAAGTTAGCACATGCTGATGCCACATAATGAATGATAATAAAGGTGAGTGAATGCTGAGTCCACCTAATGACATATACATGGTTGGATGGGAGGTAGTTATACCCCATGCTAGTGTGATAGTAAATGTATGGAAGGGATGAATTTTTACCCCTTTCCAGGTTACTTCTTTTTATGATTACATGTCAAGAAGGGAGGCATTCTTTCCCCTTTACAGTTTACATCTGTTGATGATAACATGTCTAGATGGGAGGCAATATTACCCCATGCCAGTATTATGAATGTGACAGATGGGAGGCAGTTATACCCCATGCTAGTTGAATAAATGTGGTGGAAGGGAGGAATTGTTACCCCTCTCAAGTTTACTTTTACGGATGAGAGGCATTCTTACCTCATGCCCGCTAATCTCGATTGATTGAACAGAGACATTTTTAAACCTTCCCAGTTGACTTATAGGGACGTGATGCATTCAAGACTTCTGCCTACAATTTTCCTTATTAATGGGTGGGAGGAATTACTAACACACCACATCTATGATCTAAATGAATTTATATATATATATGGTGACATGATCGGGTTACTTTACCAGCAGCGAGCCGAAGCTGGTATAACCGTCAGATGTCCCTTAGGAACCTGGACATGTGTTATTTATTTATGTAATTATATTAACATATTTCTCCATTCCTTCTCACTGTTTAATTATTATACACTGTCTGGATTGGTATTGAAACCGGTGGTTCTGGACTACAGAGATTTATTTCTCACACCCTACTCAGGCCACCATCTCACTAGGGTACCCAAGTAGACCTTCTTGCTTGCAAGACCAAAATTGTGTACATTGCGGTTTGTACATGAGGAGTTAGGAGCAAAGGACCAAATGGGAGCTTGGGATGCTTAGGGATTCCCCGTCAGGATTTGTTATCCTTTATTTTTGTATTGTTTGTAATGCATGCTGTATTGATTCATGCTTTGATAACTGTATCATCATCTGTACATGCATGCTTGTAAACTGCTTTTTCTGCCTTTTATAAAATTGTTATTACCTATCTTTTGATCATGCCTTCCAATTGTTTAATTCTTCAGGTATTGAATATTATTTTTCTCTGATAATACTGATGTGTTACTCTGATATGAGGGTATAATATCCCCAATATCACCTCCTGATACCCTCTCTGTTAGTCAGTAGCCTCTGGCATATGGATAGATGCTCTTGAGGCCATGTGACCTAGCGATCCGGCCACAGGTTCGATGGTAGGCCGGGCCGGGACATTACACAAGATTACACAGGGAGTAACCTTTAAGGTTACATTTGGAATACACATTAGAGTATATTCCCTAAATATTTTTGAAGAACCCTAAACGTTTACCTCCATTACATTACCAAAATTATTGTAGAGATATTATGGGCTCACCCACCCTCCATTTATCATGGAACAACCCGTATATTTAAGAAATTCCCAATATCCATAACATAACACAACACATAAAACAATTATAAATGAAAATAACATTTCTATATTTGAATCACTAGATATAATTCCGATATATTGGAATAAAAAATTCATTATAAAACTATGTTCAATACCAAAAAACATTAAAAGGATATATGGTATTTATTTTTAATTTAAGATGACAAAAAAATATACTGAGGAGGATAATTAACAAATAACGGTTACCATTGTGGAAATTTCATTGTCTCCACATACATTGAAAAATACATTACTTTAGTTGTTAAGTAAAACACCTCGTACAAATTATAATCCTTTTGAAAACCTTTGAATAAAATTAAAATTAATATGGGATTATTATAAACTATATAAAAAAAGTGGTGCAAAATATCAATTTTCTCCTCAATGAATGGAGATTGAGTCGAAGTTCCTTACAAATATCATATCATTAGATTAATGGTTATCTAATTAAATAATTATGTGTTTCAAATATAAATTAACCCAATAAAAGTGGATATTCGTTGTAAAAAAATCAGAGGTCATTCACACACATTCGTGAAAAAAAATCAATGACATTGATATTTATCTAAATAAATGAAAATTGAGATAAGATTTCCCTTACGAAATATCGGCAGCCTAACAACATCATTTCAAAAATCATTAAATTTGTTTATTGAGAGAAAAGGGGTCTATCATCATTTTTAAATAATATTTATAGTTGGGGGTATATGTAATGACAAATCCCAACATAAGAAAATATAAATTAAGAAGACATAAGATTAAAGGAGTGCATGAAAAGGGAAAAGTGGTAGATTCACTCACCTTGAGTATGACTTATCACGTACAATAATTATGTTCCTTAATAATATAGTTAATTTAATTTATAATTACATGATTTTTTTAAATTTTTTAACAATTTTTACCATGTTATAAAAAATTCATCATTTTTTGTTCAGATCAGACTTTTTGTCTATATTTAGTAATTGAGTAAAAAATAAACTTATTTTGATGTGATTTTTCCATTTGGTCAAAATTAAATTATCTCCAGAATTTAAAAATCATAAATATCCATTATATATGTATTTAGAATTATCTATAATATTTGAGTATAAGAAATAAAATGCACTGTTCATGGTGACGATAGGGCGTACATATTCAGTAACGCTATATTCATATCATTGATGTATTCAAATAATAATAATTAAATAATAATTAAAATAATATTTTAATGTAATATATTATAAATATTATTAATAAGACCATCATTTATGCGTTCCTTGTATAGAGGGAACGAGTCATATCGAATGGAGGTGCGATAGTCCACACTTCCTCAACCAAAATTATCATAGTCACACAACATGGAATATATATAGGTTTGTTATAAATAAAAATAATAGATTCATATAAAAAATATAAATATAATATATACCATATATAAATATATATTCTATCATTATATCCACAATGAGATATGATAGGGTAAAATTGAACAATCATCGTTTCGTGAGGCAGTTGTTTTCCGCACATAAAAACAATATGATCGGTACACATTAAATGGAGGTCTGTGTATGTTTTGGTTAAAAAATATCGATAGAAAATTGTAGTATATTTAGGATACTGGTTTGGTTATGAAATCATAAAACATGAAGAGCATAGGGAGTGAAAAATGGATATGAAACTACAAATCACGATAGATGGTGTTACCTCTTAATTAGGTAACTCATATTGGTTTATACCAAAAAACATCCTTGGGAGGATTTAGGCCAAAAAATTGGTTTCTAGTATGAGAGGATGGACTCTAATAATATTTCTTTATATATCATGGATGAAAAAAAGACATTTGAGATGTGTATTAGATATGAGTGGGTACCCATTTATTGGAGAGGGGAGGAGCACCCTTGGAAATATTAAAAGTACGAGATTAATATAAAATCAATTTCTTTTTTCAAATAGACCAAAACTCATTTATGTAGAGGATAATATATGTATTTTTCAAAATAATCTCATTAAATAATTTTTACACATGTATTGAGTTAATTTGAAACATTATGGTTTAGGTTAGCCTTATTTATTCCCTTTTAATTATAATTGTGATTACAAAATTTTAATTATTAATAGGATATTAATTTTACTTATATGGGTTAAATTCCCATAATTAGAAACAAAATAATATTTTATACCATATAATATTAACATTGTTCTTATAAAATATTTATAAAGGTTTTAAATAATTTAATAAATTATTATTTTTATAAAATATCAATTATGTAAATTTTGACACTATTCAATTTATGGAATTTATATAAAATACAAACAAAGAGACAACGTCATCCCATATCATTGAAAACTCTTATAACATGTTATAGTATCCTAGAAAATTTCCTTATAAAATAAATTATTTCATATAATATTTATTTTAATATTTACAATATCATTTATTTTATATTTCACATTATAAAATAATTAACGTATCATGGTTGTGTCAATATTTATGGTAATTATCTAATCTCTAATTTTTTTAAATAAATTGAAATGATGTAAATAATTTAATTATACTTTTTCATACTAAATATTTTCATATTTTCATTATATTATTCACTAAATTAAAATTTTCTACTTATAAGATATAATAGAGTGACATGTTGTCACATTTTTTGTTTTTATAATAATTAACTCACATGCATGGAAAATATCCATTAAGAGAATATATTTTTATCCTTAACTGTTAAAAATAATGTTTAATTAATCCAATAGAATTTTGGAATGTGTTAGGGAAAGATATTATCCTTATCATATTATATTTTACTCTAATTTACTTGATTTACCTCTAAAAGTGGAAAAAAATCAAATATTTCTTTTAATAATATATCAAACGTAAAAGAAACCAATTTACACAATTTAAACCTTATGATTACATATTTGGAATACTATTTTTAGAATTCCAAACATATAATTTTTATTAATTCCATTAAAATTAATTCCAATTGTCAAAATGATAAAACTATTTTTTTAAAAGTAAAAACCATCAAAATATTGACACATGTTTATATCAAAATTTAATGTGGAATTACTTCCAATGACCAAAATTTGATTAAAACATAAAAAATTATTCTAATTACATATTATATCCAATTTAATGTACAATATATATATATAAATAAATTAGATGAAAAAGATGTTTTGAACAAAAAATTAGTATTTTTCACAATTCATTA
>CAUJRU010001995.1:87500-98847 GCA_963277665.1 Viscum album | reverse complement strand
GATTAGTTTGTCCTTTGTACATGCACAACCTGATTTTTGAGACAAGCATATGACTAATGGAAGGATCAGACAGGTTGCACCACCAACAACATCTGCAATGTTTGAGGTATGACTGAGCAGACCACTCAGACCCCAACACAATCCCAAACCGTCTTCCCAAATCGACAGGAACCCAATTAATGAGTCTTCACCTCTGCATGATGCTCAAAACCGCAATTGTGCGAGAGAATTCAACCCAAGCATATAAACAGGGCCCGTATATCAGCACTAACAAAATTCCACTACCAACAGGGAGAACTCCGATGGGACAAGTGAGGATCTTCTAGGTGGAGCTCACCCACCTGGGGATTCTTCGCTTGATGTATAACCGAGGAGAAAGTCAGCCGTGTCACTGATTTAATGAGACCCTTCACAGTATCACCATCTTTCGATTAGTTTGTCCCTGTACATGCACTAACTGATCTTTGAGACAAGCATATGACTAGTGGAAGGATCAACCATGTAGCATTACCAACAACATCTGCATTGTTTGTGGTATAACTGAGCAGACCACTCAGACCCCAACACAAGCCCAAACCATCATCCCGAACATTCAATTCCGTTCGATTAGTTTATCCTTTGTAAATGCACAACCTGATCTTTGAGACAAGCATATGACTAATGGTAGGATCAGCCAGGTAGCATCACCAACCACATCTGCAATGTTTGAGGTATGACTGAGCAGACCACTCACACCCCAACACAAGCCCAAATCATCTTCCCAAATCGACAGGATTCCCCTTAATGAGTCATCATCTCTGCATGACGCTCGTGTATCTTGCAGAAACAATAGATACACATTCTTCGCTTGATGTAAAACCGAGGAGAACGTCAGACTTGTCCCTGATTTACTGAGACCCTTCACAGTATCACCATCTTCGATTAGTTTGTCCCTGTACATGCACAGACTGATCTTTGAGACAAGCATATGACTAGTGTTCTCAACGGATATCCAACCAAGCCAAACCGTGTTCCATCATTCACATGGAAACATGCACAAGGACCAAATGAAAGCGAGGAGAAATTAAACCCCCACTTACGGATGAGGGTGCCAACGAGACCAACGTTCCCTTCCCAAAAAAGGGAGACCGCAGTATCTTGACAACCATCCACCACTCCCACACAATCGCGTAAGCACAACCATCAACCCACACAGCTGATCGTGACGCCTCGAGGGATGCAACCCGAGAGGCATCACAATGCAGCACATGAAGGCAGGGAAAGCCCGCTATGCATGACACAAGGGAAGGATTGATATACCCAACCCCCTAGAGCCAACGAGACCAACGTTCCCTTCCCAAAAAAGGGAGACCGCGGTATCTTGACAACCATCCACCACTCCCACACAATCGCATAAGCGCAACCATCAACCCACACAACTGATCATGCAGGACCTGATCTTTGAGACAAGCATATGACTAGTGGAAGGATCAGACATGTAGAATCACCAACAACATCTGCATTGTTTGAGGTATGACTGAGCTCACCACTCAGACCCCAACACAAGCCCAAACCGTCGTCCCGAACATTCAATTCCGTTCGATTAGTTTGTCCATTGTACATGCACAACCTGATCTTTGAGACAAGCATATGACTAATGGAAGGATCAACAAGGTTGCATCACCAACCAAATCTGCAATGTTTGAGGTATGACCCCACCTCAACGTCCTTCCCTTCAAGGCACGCCGCATGCACCAAGACGGGCCTCGAGGCCCCTTCAAATCGTCTCACTCGGATGCCATTGTCTGGAAACGACTATCAGCCCGCAAGATCACACATGCGACAAACCCCATCTCGTTGTCATCGTTTTTAGGGCGCACTACCTCGGGAAAGACAAGCCCCAAGCACGGGACGAATCATCGAGAATTCATGGCATTGCGTCCATGCCATTTTCCATGTCACTGGGCATGTCATCGGGTGGCTCTAGGCACGCAGGACAAGACCCACGCCCAGGGGGGGTCGCCGACCACTCCCCCCCCCTAAAGAGACATTTATGCATTTCCAGCTATTCCACCAGGAAACATCAACAGTGACGAGGAGACATACTGATGGGTTTAGACCACCCTAAGGGCACCGCAGTGCATGAAAGACAACACGGGTTGCCCTAAAAGAGCTATGAAACCATAGGAAGGGCCACCGACGTGACCCCTTAGGCACATGAAGGCCGCCGACACGTCATGGCATCCGTCCCGCGTCTCGTCCATCACCGCAGAGAAGACACGCCCCATGTCCAGAGCGGGTCCTCACGCATGAAAGGAATTATCTTGAGGCGGTCATTGTCATTACATACCGTACCCAACAACATATGACAAACCCCACCACGTCGTCCTTCCTTGCAAGGCACACCGCATCCTCCAAGGCAAGCCCCGATGCCCCTTCAAATCGTCCCACTCGGGTGGCGTTGTCTCCACGTGATTGTCAGTACGTCGGACCTGACACGCGACGCACCCCGGCTCATTGTCATCACTTTTATGGCGCATTACCTCAGACAAGACAAGCCCCAAGCACCGTATGAATCCTCAAGCTTTCATGGATTTGTCTGGAGGCCATTTTTCCATGTCCGTGGGCATGTCACTAGGTGGCTCTGGGCACGCAGGACAAGACCCACGCCCAGGGGGGGTCGCCGACCACTCCCCCCCTAAAGAGACATTTATGCATTTTCAGCTGTCCCACCAGGAAACATCAGCACTGACGAGGAGACATACTAACGGGTTTAGACAACCCTGTGGGCACCACAGCGCATGAAAGACAACACGTGTTGCCCTAAAAGATATATGAAACCATAGGAACAGCCACCGATGTGACCCCTTAGGCACATGAAGGCCGCCGACACGTAGTAGCATTCATCCCGGGTAGCGTCCAACACCGCCGAGAAGACAGGCCCCATGTCCAGAGAGGGTCCTCACGCATGAAATGAATTCTCTTTAGGTGGTCATTGTCATTACATACGGGACACGACAACAGATGACAAACCCCACCGCAACGTCCTTCCTTTCAAGGCACGCCACACGCACCAAGACGGGCCTCGAGGCCCCTTCAAATCGTCTCACTCGGATGCCATTGTCTGGACACGACTGTCAGTCCGCAGGATCACACATGCGACAAACCCCATCTCATTGTCATCGTTTTTAGGGCGCACTACCTCGGGCAAGACAAGCCCCAAGCACGGGACGAATCATCAGAAATTCATGGCACTGCGTCGATGCCATTTTCCATGTCACTCGGCATGTCAGTGGGTGGCTCTAGGCACGCAGGACAAGACCCACGCCCAGGGGGGGTCGCCGACCACTCCCCCCCTAAAGAGACATTTATGCATTTCCAGCTATACCACCAGGAAACATCAACAGTGACGAGGAGACATACTGATGGGTTTAGACCACCCTAAGGGCACCGCAGTGCATGAAAGACAACACGGGTTGCCCTAAAAGAGCTATGAAACCATAGGAAGGGCCACCGACGTGACCCCTTAGGCACATGAAGGCCGCCGACACGTCATGGCATCCGTCCCGCGTCTCGTCCATCACCGCAGAGAAGACGCGCCCCATGTCCAGAGCGAGTCCTCACGCCTCAAAGGAATTATCTTTAGGTGGTCATTGTCAATACATACCGTACCCAACAACATATGACAAACCCCACCACATCGTCCTTCCTTGCAAGGCACACCGCATCCACCAAGGCAAGCCCCGAGGCCCCTTCAAATCGTCTCACTCGGATGCCGTTGTCTCCACGTGATCGTCAGTACGTCGGACCTCACACACGCGACAAACCCCATCTCATTGTCATCGTTTTTATGGCGCACTACCTCGGGCAAGACAAGCCCGAAGCACGGGACAAATCATCAGGAATTCTTGGCATTGCGTCGATGCCATTTTCCACGTCACTCGGCGTGGGTCTGACACGCGACGCACCCCAGCTCATTGTCATCACTTTTATGGCGCATTACCTCAGACAAGACAAGCCCCAAGCACCGTACGAATCATCAGGCTTTCATGGATTCGTCTGGAGGCCGTTTTTCCATGTCCGTGGGCATGTCACTGGGTGGCTCTGGGCACACAGGACAAGACCCACGCCCAGGGGGGGTCGCCGACCACTCCCCCCCTAAAGAGACATTTATGCATTTCCAGCTGTCCCACCAGGAAACATCAGCACTGACGAGGAGACATACTGATGGGTTCAGACAACCCTGTGGGCACCACAGCGCATGAAAGACAACACGTGTTGCCCTAAAAGAGATATGAAACCATAGGAATAGCCACCAATGTGACCCCTTAGGCACATCAAGGCCGCCATCACGTACTAGCATCCATCCCGGGTAGCGTCCAACACCGCCGAGAAGACAGGCCCCATGTCCAGAGAGGGTCCTCACGCATGAAATGAATTCTCTTTAGGTGGTCATTATCATTACATACGGGACACGAAAACACATGAATAACCACACCTCAACGTCCTTCCTTTCAAGGCACACCGCATGCACCAAGACGGGCCTCGAGGCCCCTTCAAATCGTCTCACTCGGATGCCTTTGTCTGGAAACGACTGTCAGCCCGCAAGATCACACATGCGACAAAACCCATCTCATTGTCATCGTTTTTAGGGCGCACTACCTCGGGAAAGACAAGCCCCAAGCACGGGACGAATCATCAAGAATTCATGGCATTGCGTCGATGCCATTTTCCATGTCACTGGGCATGTCATCGGGTGGCTCTAGGCACGCAGGACAAGACCCACGCCCAGGGGGGGTCGCCGACCACTCCCCCCCTAAAGAGACATTTATGCATTTCCAGCTATTCCACCAGGAAACATCAAAAGTGACGAGGAGACATACTGAGGGGTTTAGACCACCCTAAGGGCACCGCAGTGCATGAAAGACAACACGGGTTGCCCTAAAAGAGCTATGAAACCATAGGAAGGGCCACCGACGTGACCCCTTAGGCACATGAAGGCCGCCGACACGTCATGACATCCGTCCCGCGTCTCGTCCATCACCGCAGAGAAGACACGCCCCATGTCCAGAGCGGGTCCTCACGCATGAAATGAATTATCTTTAGGCGGTCATTGTCATTACATACCGTACCCAACAACATATGACAAACCCCACCACGTCGTCCTTCCTTGCAAGGCACACCGCATCCTCCAAGGCAAGCCCCGATGCCCCTTCAAATCGTCCCACTCGGGTGGCGTTGTCTCCACGTGATTGTCAGTACCTCGGACCTGACACGCGACGCACCCCGGCTCATTGTCATCACTTTTATGGCGCATTACCTCAGACAAGACAAGCCCCAAGCACCGTATGAATCCTCAAGCTTTCATGGATTTGTCTGGAGGCCATTTTTCCATGTCCGTGGGCATGTCACTAGGTGGCTCTGGGCACGCAGGACAAGACCCACGCCCAGGGGGGGTCGCCGACCACTCCCCCCCTAAAGAGACATTTATGCCTTTCCAGCTGTCCCACCAGGAAACATCAGCACTGACGAGGAGACATACTGGAGGGTTTAGACAACCCTGTGGGCACCACAGCGCATGAAAGTCAACACGTGTTGCCCTAAAAGATATATGAAACCGTAGGAACAGCCACCGATGTGACCCCTTAGGCACATGAAGGCCGCCGACACGTAGTAGCATTCATCCCGGGTAGCGTCCAACACCGCCGAGAAGACAGGCCCCATGTCCAGAGAGGGTCCTCACGCATGAAATGAATTCTCTTTAGGTGGTCATTGTCATTACATACGGGACACGACAACAGATGACAAACCCCACCGCAACGTCCTTCCTTTCAAGGCACGCCACACGCACCAAGACGGGCCTCGAGGCCCCTTCAAATCGTCTCACTCGGATGCCATTGTCTGGACACGACTGTCAGTCCGCAGGATCACACATGCGACAAACCCCATCTCATTGTCATCGTTTTTAGGGCGCACTACCTCGGGCAAGACAAGCCCCAAGCACGAGACGAATCATCAGGAATTCATGGCACTGCGTCGATGCCATTTTCCATGTCACTCGGCATGTCATTGGGTGGCTCTAGGCACGCAGGACAAGACCCACGCCCAGGGGGGGTCGCCGACCACTCCCCCCCTAAAGAGACATTTATGCATTTCCAGCTATACCACCAGGAAACATCAACAGTGACGAGGAGACATACTGATGGGTTTAGACCACCCTAAGGGCACTGCAGTGCATGAAAGACAACACGGGTTGCCCTAAAAGAGCTATGAAACCATAGGAAGGGCCACCGACGTGACCCCTTAGGCACATGAAGGCCGCCGACACGTCATGGCATCCGCCCCGCGTCTCGTCCATCACCGCAGAGAAGACACGCCCCATGTCCAGAGCTGGTCCTCACGCCTCAAAGGAATTATCTTTAGGCGGTCATTGTCAATACATACCGTACCCAACAACATATGACAAACCCCACCACGTCGTCCTTCCTTGCAAGGCACACCGCATCCACCAAGGCAAGACCCGAGGTCCCTTCAAATCGTCCCACTCGGATGGCGTTGTCTCCACGTGATTGTCAGTACGTCGGACCTGACACGCGACGCACCCCGGCTCATTGTCATCACTTTTATGACGCATTACCTCAGACAAGACAAGCCCCAAGCACCGTACGAATAATCAAGCTTTCATGGATTTGTCTGGAGGTCGTTTTTCCATGTTCGTGGGCATGTCACTGGGTGGCTCTGGGCACGCAGGACAAGACCCACGCCCAGGGGGGGTCGCCGACCACTCCCCCCCTAAAGAGACATTTATGCATTTCCAGCTGTCCCACCAGGAAACATCAGCACTGACGAGGACACATACTGATGGGTTCAGACAACCCAATGGGCACCACAACGCATGAAAGACAGCACGTGTTGCCCTTAAAGAGCTACGAATCCATACGAACAGCCACCAAAGTGACCCCTTAGGCACACGAAGGCCGCCGACACGTCATGGCATCCGTCCCGGGTATCATCCAACACCGCCGAGAAGACAGGACCCATGTCCAGAGCGGGTCCCCGCGCATGAAATGAATTATCTTTAGGCGGTCATTGTCTTTACATTCCGAACACAACAACATGTGACAAACCCCACCTCGACGTCCTTCCTTTCAAGAAACGCCGCATGCACCAAGACGGGCCCCGAGACCCCTTCAAATCGTCTCACTCGGATGCCATTGTCTGAACGCGACTGTCAGTCCGCAGGATCTCGAAGGCGACAAACACCATCCCATTGTCATCGTTTTTATGGCGCACTACCTCGGGCAAGACAAGCCCCAAGCACGGGACGAATCATCAGGCATTCATGGCATTACGTCGATGTCATTTTGCATGTCAATGGGCATCACATTGGGTGGCTCTAGGCACGCAAGACAAGACCCACGCCCGGGGGGGTCGCCGACCACTCCCCCCCTAAAGAGACATTTATGCATTTCCAGCTATTCCACCAGGAAACATCAACACCGACGAGGAGACATACTGATGGGTTTAGACCACCCTGAGGGCAGGGCAGCGCATGAAAGGCAACACGTGTTGCCCTAAAAGAGCTATGAAACCATAGGAAGGGCCACCGACGTGACCCCTTAGGCACATGAAGGCCGCCGACACGTCATGGCATCCGTCCCACGTATCGTCCATCACCACAGCGAAGACACGCCCCATGTCCAGAGCGGGTCCCCACGCATGAAAGGAATTCTCTTTAGGCGGTCATTGTCATTACATACCGGACCCAACAACATATGACAAACCCCACCTCATTGTCCTTCCATTCAAGGCACACCGCATCCACCAAGGCAAGCCCTGAGGCCCCTTCAAATCCTCTCACCCGGATGGCGTTGTCTCCACCTGATTGTCAGTACGGAGGACCTGACACGCGACGAAACCCGGCTCATTGTCATCACTTTTATGGCGCACTACCTCGAACAAGACAAGCCCCAAGCACCGGACGAATCATCAAGCTGTCTTTGCTTTGTCCGGAGGCTGTTTTTCCATGTCCGTGGGCATGTCACTGGGTGGCTCTGGGCACGCAGGACAAGACCCACGCCCAGGGGGGGTCGCCGACCACTCCCCCCCTAAAGAGACATTTATGCATTTCCAGCTGTCCCACCAGGAAACATCAGCACTGACGAGGAGACATACTGATGGGTTTAGACAACCCTGTGGGCACCACAGCGCATGAAAGACAACACGTGTTGCCCTAAAAGAGATATGAAACCATAGGAACAGCCACTGATGTGACCCCTTAGGCACATCAAGGCCGCCGACACGTAGTAGCATTCGTCGCGGGTAGCATCCAACGCCGCCGAGAAGACAGGCCCCATGTCCAGAGCGGGTCCTCGCGCATGAAATGAATTCTCTTTAGGTGGTCATTGTCATTACATACGGGACACGACAACATATGAAAAACCCCACCTCGACGTCCTTCCTTTCAAGGCACGCCGCATGCACCAAGACGGGCCCTGAGGCCCCTTCAAATCGTCTCACTCGGATGCCATTGTCTGGACGCGACTGTCAGTCCGCAGGATCGCACATGCGACAAACCCCGTCTCATTGCCATCGTTTTTAGGGCGCACTACCTCGGGCAAGACAAGCCCCAAGCACGGGACGAATCATCAGGAATTCATGGCATTGCGTCGATGCCATTTTCCATGTCACTGGGCATGTCTGTGGGTGGCTCTCGGCACGCAGGACAAGACCCACGCCCAGGGGGGGTCGCCGACCACTCCCCCCCTAAAGAGACATTTATGCATTTCCAGCTATTCCACCAGGAAACATCAACACTGACGAGGAGACATACTGAGTGGTTTAGACCACCCAGAGGGAACCGCAGCGCATGAAAGGCAACACGTGTTGCCCTAAAAGGGCTATGAAACCATAGGAAGGGACACCGACGTGGCCCCTTAGGCACATGAAGGCCGCCGACACGTCATGGCATCCGTCCCGCGTATCGTCCAACACCGCCGAGGAGACAGGACCCATGTCCAGAGCGGGTCCTCACGCATGAAATGAATTCTCTTTAGGTGGTCATTGTCTTTACATACCGGACACAACAACATATGACAAACCCCACCTCAACGTCCTTCCTTTCAAGGCACGCCGCACGCACCAAGACGGGCCCCGAGGCCCCTTCAAATCGCCTCACTAGGATTCCATTGTCTGGACGCGATTGTCAGTCCGTAGGATCTCACAGGCGACAAACCCCACCCATCTCATTGTCATCGGTTTTATGGCGCACCACCTCGGGCAAGACAAGACCCTAGCACGGGAAGAATCATCAGGAATTCAGGGCATTGCGTCGATGCCATTTTCCATGTCACTGGGCATGTCATTGGGTGGCTCTAGGCACGCAGGACAAGACCCACGCCCAGGGGGGTCGCCGACCACTCCCCCCCTAAAGAGACATTTATGCATTTCCAGCTATCCCACCAGGAAACATCAACACTGACGAGGAGACATACTGATGGGTTTAGACCACCCTGAGGGCACCACAGCGCATGAAAGACAACACGTGTTGCCCTAAAAGAGCTATGAAACCATAGGAAGGGCCACCGACGTGACCCCTTATGCACATGAAGGCCACCGACAAGTCATGGCATCCATCCCGCGTATCGTCGATCACCGCCGAGAAGACACGCCCCATGTCCAGAGCGGGTCCTCACTCATGAAAAGAATTCTCTTTAGGTGGTAATTGTAATTACATACAGGACCCAACAACATATGAAAAACCCCACCTCGACGTCCTTCCTTTCAAGGCACGTCGCATCCACCAAGACATGCCCCGAGGCCACTTCAAATCGTCTCACTCGGATGGCTTTGTCTCCACGCGATTGTCAGTTCGTCGGACCTGACACGCGACGAACCCCGTCTCATTGTCATCGCTTTTATGGGGCACTACCGCGGGCAAGACAAGCCCCAAGCACAGGAGGAATCATCTAGAGGCCATTTTTCCATGTCTGTGGGCATGTCACTGGGTGGCTCTGGGCACGCAGGACAAGACCCACGCCCAGGGGGGGTCGCCGACCACTCCCCCCCTAAAGAGACATTTCTGCATTTCCAGCTCTCCCACCAGGAAACATCAGCACTGACGAGGAGACATACTGAGTGGTTCAGACCACCCAGAGGGAACCGCAGCGCATGAAAGACAACACGTGTTGCCCTAAAAGAGCTATGAAACCATAGGAACGGCAACCGACGTGACCCCTTAGGCACGTGAAGGCCGCCGACACGTCATGGCATCCTTCCCGCGTATCGTCGACCACCGCCGAGAAGACAGACCCCATGTCCAGAGCGGGTCCTCACGCATGAAATGAATTCTCTTTAGGTGGTCGGTGTCGTTACATACCGAACCCAACAACATATGACAAACCCCAGCTCGGCGTCCTTCCTTTCAAGGCACCCCGCATCCACCAAGACAAGCCTCGAGGCCCCTTCAAATCGTCTCACTCGGATGGCATTGTCTCCACGCGATTGTCGGTACGTAGGACCTCACACGCGACGAACCCCGGCTCATTGTCAAAGCTTTTAAGGCGCACTACCCCGGAGAAGACAAGCCCCAAGCACCGGACGAATCATCACGCATTGATGGCATTGTCTAGAGGCCATTTTTCCATGTCCGTGGGCATGTCACTGGGTGGCTCGAGGCACGCAGGACAAGACCCACGCCCAGGGGGGGTCGCCGACCACTACCCCCCTAAAGAGACATTTATGCATTTACAGCTATCCCACCAGGAAACATCAGCACTGACGAGGAGACATACTGAGTGGTTTAGACCACCCAGAGGGCACCCCAGCTCATGAAAGACAACGCGAGTTGCCCTAAAAGAGCTATGAAACCATAGGAACGGCCACCGACGTGACCCCTTAGGCACATGAAGGCCGCCGGCACGTCATGGCATCCGTCCCGCGTGTCGTCGACCACCGCCGAGAAGACAACCCCATGTCCAGAGCGGGTCCTCACGCATGAAACGAATTCTATTTAGGTGGTCATGGACGTTACATACCGGACCCAACAAGATATGGCAAACCCCAGCTCGGCGTCCTTCCTTTCAAGGCACCCCGCATCCACCAATGCAAGCCCCGATGCCCCTTCAAATCGTCTCACTCGGATGGAATTGTCTCCACGCGATTGTCAGTACGTAGGACCTGACACGCGACGAACCCCGACTCATTTTCAAAGCTTTGATGGCGCACTACCCCGGACAAGACAAGCCCCAAGCACCGGACGAATCATCAAGCATTCATGGGATTGTCTAGAGGCCATTTTTCCATGTCCGTGGGCATGTCATTGGGTGGCTCTGGGCACGCAGGACAAGACCCACGCCCAGGGGGGGTC
>CAUJRU010001995.1:55000-77500 GCA_963277665.1 Viscum album | reverse complement strand
GGTACGGGGGTCCTATGTCCCGCCGCGCCGCCCACATCCCACCATCCACAGGATCCCACAAACCGTGAGGCGGTATTTAAGCACCCAGCCCGCAATGCTCCACAGACGGGGAGGAAAAGGCAGGCACGTCAGGGGACGGGGCAAAAACCCAATCCCGCCGCGCCTCCCACATCCCACCATCCGCAGCAACTCAACCACCCTGAGGCGGCTTTTAAGCAAGCCAAGCCGCACTGCTCTAGAGAAGGCGAGGGAAGGGCAGGAGCGTCGAGGGACGACAAAGGAACACCAACCCACCATGCCTCCCACATCCCACCATCCAAGGAACTCCGCCACCGACAGGTGGCCTTTTAAGCAAGCCCGAACCGCAACGCTCCATGAAAGGTGAGGAAAAAGGCGGGCACGGCATGAGACTGGGCAAAAACCCATTCTTTCCAATGCCCCCCACATCCCACCGGTGAGGAAAAGGAATTACAGCGTCCCACCGCCATGCCTCCCACATCCCACCTTCCGAAGGAACTCAACCGCCATGAGGCAGATTTTAAGCAGACGAACCCACAACGCTCCAGGGACGTTGAGGAAAAGGAGTCATGACAGGAACGGAGGCCCTATGTCCCGCCGCACCCCCCACATCCCACCATTCAAAAGAACTCAACCACCGTTGAGAAACTTTTAACCAAGAACCAGGACACCAACCATGCTCATCTATCATCATCCCATCCAAGTTATATCTGTCTAGTATCGCATCGTCTTTTTAGCAAGCCCTTGGAAGACGGAACCGCAATTGTGCGAGAGAATTCAACCCAAGCATATAGACGGGGCCCCTACATCAGCACCAAAAAAATTCCACTACCAACAGGGAGAACTCCAAAGGGACAAGTGAGGGTCTTCTAGGTGGAGCTCACCCACCTGGGGATTCTTCGCTTGAGATATAACCGAGGAGAAAGTCACCCCTGGAACTGATTTAATGAGACCCGTCACAGTATCACCATCTTTCGATTAGTTTGTCCTTTACATGCGGGACCTGATCTTTGAGACAGGCATATGACTAGTGGAAGGATCAGCCATGTAGCATCACCAACAACATCTGCATTGTTTGGGGTATGACTGAGCTGACCACTCAGACCCCAACACAAGCCCAAACCGTCGTCCCGAACATTCAATTCTGTTCGATTAGTTTGTCCTTTGTACATGCACAACCTGATCTTTGAGACAAGCATATGACTAATGGAAGGATCAGCCAGGTAGCATCACCAACCACATCTGCAATGTTTGAGGTATGACTGAGCAGACCACTCAGACCCCAACACAAGCCCCAACCATCTTCCCAAATCGACAGGATTCCCCTTAATGAGTCATCACCTCCGCATGACGCTCGTGTATCTTGCAGAAACAGTAGATACACATTCTCAAGCCACCCTTATGAACATCATCACCCAAGGCATGACTGAGGAGGAAGGCACCCCAACTTGTCCAATAATGAACCATGGAAATCGTCACCCTGTTGGTGTGAGTTTCTTAGGACCCAAATAACTCGCACGTGGCCCCGACAATGCGTTGAGCAAAGCACTCCCACCAATCATTGCCCAAGGCAGCTTGCTATGGTTCGCATGAAATATCGCTGAATGAGAAATTTAGGAGCACACTCTTGCATCCTGGTGATACCGACAGTTTCGCGCTTGAACCACTACCAAAATTCCACAACGCTCCAGAGAAGGTGAGGAAAAGGCGGTACAGCAAGGGACGACAAAGGAACCCAATCCCACCATGCCTCCCACATCCCAACATCTGCAAGAACTCAACCACACTCGGTGGCTTTTAAGCATAGCCCGACCCGCAACGCTCCATGAAAGGTGAGGAAAAAGGTGGGTACGACAGGACGGGGAAACAACCCAATCCCGCCCATACCCCCCACATCCCACCAGTGAGGAAAAAGGTAGGAACGTCAGGGGATGAGGAGGGAAACCCCCATCCCGCCGTGCCTCCCACATCTCACATTCCGTAGGAACTCAACCGCCATGAGGCAGCTTTTAAGCAGACGAACCAGCAACGCTCAAGAGACGTCAAGGAAAAGGAGTCAGGGTAGGTACGGGGGTCCTATGTCCCGCCGCGCCGCCCACATCCCACCATCCACAGGATCCCACAAACCGTGAGGCGGTATTTAAGCACCCAGCCCGCAATGCTCCACAGACGGGGAGGAAAAGGCAGGCACGTCAGGGGACGGGGCAAAAACCCAATCCCGCCGCGCCTCCCACATCCCACCATCCGCAGCAACTCAACCACCCTGAGGCGGCTTTTAAGCAAGCCAAGCCGCACTGCTCTAGAGAAGGCGAGGGAAGGGCAGGAGCGTCGAGGGACGACAAAGGAACACCAACCCACCATGCCTCCCACATCCCACCATCCAAGGAACTCCGCCACCGACAGGTGGCCTTTTAAGCAAGCCCGAACCGCAACGCTCCATGAAAGGTGAGGAAAAAGGCGGGCACGGCATGAGACTGGGCAAAAACCCATTCTTTCCAATGCCCCCCACATCCCACCGGTGAGGAAAAGGAATTACAGCGTCCCACCGCCATGCCTCCCACATCCCACCTTCCGAAGGAACTCAACCGCCATGAGGCAGATTTTAAGCAGACGAACCCACAACGCTCCAGGGACGTTGAGGAAAAGGAGTCATGACAGGAACGGAGGCCCTATGTCCCGCCGCACCCCCCACATCCCACCATTCAAAAGAACTCAACCACCGTTGCGAAACTTTTAACCAAGAACCAGGACACCAACCATGCTCATCTATCATCATCCCATCCAAGTTATATCTGTCTAGTATCGCATTGTCTTTTTAGCAAGCCCTTGGAAGACGGAACCGCAATTGTGCGAGAGAATTCAACCCAAGCATATAGACGGGGCCCCTACATCAGCACCAAAAAAATTCCACTACCAACAGGGAGAACTCCAAAGGGACAAGTGAGGGTCTTCTAGGTGGAGCTCACCCACCTGGGGATTCTTCGCTTGAGATATAACCGAGGAGAAAGTCACCCCTGGCACTGATTTAATGAGACCCGTCACAGTATCACCATCTTTCGATTAGTTTGTCCTTTACATGCGGGACCTGATCTTTGAGACAGGCATATGACTAGTGGAAGGATCAGCCATGTAGCATCACCAACAACATCTGCATTGTTTGGGGTATGACTGAGCTGACCACTCAGACCCCAACACAAGCCCAAACCGTCGTCCCGAACATTCAATTCTGTTCGATTAGTTTGTCCTTTGTACATGCACAACCTGATCTTTGAGACAAGCATATGACTAATGGAAGGATCAGCCAGGTAGCATCACCAACCACATCTGCAATGTTTGAGGTATGACTGAGCAGACCACTCAGACCCCAACACAAGCCCCAACCATCTTCCCAAATCGACAGGATTCCCCTTAATGAGTCATCACCTCCGCATGACGCTCGTGTATCTTGCAGAAACAGTAGATACACATTCTCAAGCCACCCTTATGAACATCATCACCCAAGGCATGACTGAGGAGGAAGGCACCCCAACTTGTCCAATAATGAACCATGGAAATCGTTACCCTGTTGGTGTGAGTCTCTTAGGACACAAATAACTCGCACGTGGCCCCGACAATGCGTTGAGCAAAGCACTCCCACCAATCATTGCCCAAGGCAGCTTGCTATGGTTCGCATGGAATATCGCTGAATGAGAAATTTAGGAGCACGCTCTCGCATCCTGGTGATACCGACAGTTTCGCGCTTGAACCACTACCAAAATTCCACAACGCTCCAGAGAAGGTGAGGAAAAGGCGGTACAGCAAGGGACGACAAAGGAACCCAATCCCACCATGCCTCCCACATCCCAACATCTGCAAGAACTCAACCACACTCAGTGGATTTTAAGCAAAGCCCAACCCGCAACGCTCCATGAAAGGTGAGGAAAAAGGTGGGTACGACAGGACGGGGAAACAACCCAATCCCGCCCATACCCCCCACATCCCACCAGTGAGGGAAAAGGTAGGAACGTCAGGGGATGAGGAGGGAAACCCCCATCCCGCCGTGCCTCCCACATCTCACATTCCGTAGGAACTCAACCGCCATGAGGCAGCTTTTAAGCAGACGAACCAGCAACGCTCAAGAGACGTCGAGGAAAAGGAGTCATGGTAGGTACGGGGGTCCTATGTCCCGCCGCGCCGCCCACATCCCACCATCCACAGGATCCCACAAACCGTGAGGCGGTATTTAAGCACCCAGCCCGCAATGCTCCACAGACGGGGAGGAAAAGGCAGGCACGTCAGGGGACGGGGCAAAAACCCAATCCCGCCGCGCCCCCCACATCCCACCATCCGCAGCAACTCAACCACCCTGAGGCAGCTTTTAAGCAAGCAAAGCCGCACTGCTCTAGAGAAGGCGAGGGAAGGGCAGGAGCGTCGAGGGACGACAAAGGAACACCAACCCACCATGCCTCCCACATCCCACCATCCAAGGAACTCCGCCACCAACAGGTGGCCTTTTAAGCAAGCCCGAACCGCAACGCTCCATGAAAGGTGAGGAAAAAGGCGGGCACGGCATGAGACTGGGCAAAAACCCATTCTTTCCAATGCCCCCCACATCCCACCGGTGAGGAAAAGGAATTACAGCGTCCCACCGCCATGCTTCCCACATCCCACCTTCCGAAGGAACTCAACCGCCGTGAGGCAGATTTTAAGCAGACGAACCCACAACGCTCCAGGGACGTTGAGGAAAAGGAGTCATGACAGGAACAGAGGCCCTATGTCCCGCCGCACCCCCCACATCCCACCATTCAAAAGAACTCAACCACCGTTGCGAAACTTTTAACCAAGAACCAGGACACCAACCATGCTCATCTATCATCATCCCATCCAAGTTATATCTGTCTAGTATCGCATCGTCTTTTTAGCAAGCCCTTGGAACCCGAAACCAAAATTGTGCGAGAGAATTCAACCCAAGCATATAGACGGGGCCCGTACATCAGCACCAACAAAATTCCACTACCAACAGGGAGAACTCCAAAGGGACAAGTGAGGGTCTTCAAGGTGGAGCTCACCCACCTGGGGATTCTTCGCTTGAGGTATAACCGAGGAGAAAGTCAGCCCTGGCACTGATTTAATGAGACCCGTCACAGTATCACCATCTTTCGATTAGTTTGTCCTTTACATGCGGGACCTGATCTTTGAGACAGGCATATGACTAGTGGAAGGATCAACCATGTAGCATCACCAACCACATCTGCAATGTTTGAGGTATGACTGAGCAGACCACTCAGACCCCAACACAAGCCCAAACCGTCGTCCCGAGCATTCAATTCCATTCGATTAGTTTGTCCTTCGTACATGCACAGCCTGATCTTTGAGACAATAATATGACTAATGGAAAGATCAACCGGGTACCATCACCAACCACATCTGCAATGTTTGAGGTATGACTGAGCAGACCACTCAGACCCCAACACAAGCCCGAACCATCTCTTCCCAAATCGACATGTTTCCCCTTAATTAGTCATCACCTCTGCATGACGCTCGTGTATCTTGCAGAAACAGTAGATACACATTCTCAAGCCACCCTTATGAACATCATCACCCAAGGCATGACTGAGGAGGAAGGCACCCCAACTTGTCCAATAATGAACCATGGAAATCGTTACCCTGTTGGTGTGAGTTTCTTAGGACCCAAATAACTCGCACGTGGCCCCGACAATGCGTTGAGCAAAGCACTCCCACCAATCATTGCCCAAGGCAGCTTGCTATGGTTCGCATGGAATATCACTGAATGAGAAATTTAGGAGCACGCTCTCGCATCCTGGTGATACCGACAGTTTCGCGCTTGAACCACTACCAAAATTCCACAACGCTCCAGAGAAGGTGAGGAAAAGGCGGTACAGCAAGGGACGACAAAGGAACCCAATCCCACCATGCCTCCCACATCCCAACATCTGCAAGAACTCAACCACAATCAGTGGATTTTAAGCAAAGCCCGACCCGCAACGCTCCATGAAAGGTGAGGAAAAAGGTGGGTACGACAGGACGGGGAAACAACCCAATCCCACCCATACCCCCCACATCCCACCAGTGAGGAAAAAGGTAGGAACGTCAGGGGATGAGGAGGGAAACCCCCATCCCGCCGTGCCTCCCACATCTCACATTCCGTAGGAACTCAACCGCCATGAGGCAGCTTTTAAGCAGACGAACCAGCAACGCTCAAGAGACGTCGAGGAAAAGGAGTCATGGTAGGTACGGGGGTCCTATGTCCCGCCGCGCCGCCCACATCCCACCATCCACAGGATCCCACAAACCGTGAGGCGGTATTTAAGCACCCAGCCCGCAATGCTCCACAGACGGGGAGGAAAAGGCAGGCACGTCAGGGGACGGGGCAAAAACCCAATCCCGCCGCGCCCCCCACATCCCACCATCCGCAGCAACTCAACCGCCCTGAGGCAGCTTTTAAGCAAGCAGAGCCGCACTGCTCTAGAGAAGGCGAGGGAAGGGCAGGAGCGTCGAGGGACGACAAAGGAACACCAACCCACCATGCCTCCCACATCCCACCATCCAAGGAACTCCGCCACCAACAGGTGGCCTTTTAAGCAAGCCCGAACCGCAACGCTCCATGAAAGGTGAGGAAAAAGGCGGGCACGGCATGAGACTGGGCAAAAACCCATTCTTTCCAATGCCCCCCACATCCCACCGGTGAGGAAAAGGAATTACAGCGTCCCACCGCCATGCCTCCCACATCCCACCTTCCGAAGGAACTCAACCGCCATGAGGCAGATTTTAAGCAGACGAACCCACAACGCTCCAGGGACGTTGAGGAAAAGGAGTCATGACAGGAACGGAGGCCCTATGTCCCGCCGCACCCCCCACATCCCACCATTCAAAAGAACTCAACCACCGTTGCGAAACTTTTAACCAAGAACCAGGACACCAACCATGCTCATCTATCATCATCCCATCCAAGTTATATCTGTCTAGTATCGCATCGTCTTTTTAGCAAGCCCTTGGAACCCGAAACCAAAATTGTGCGAGAGAATTCAACCCAAGCATATAGACGGGGCCCTTACATCAGCACCAACAAAATTCCACTACCAACAGGGAGAACTCCAAAGGGACAAGTGAGGTTCTTCTAGGTGGAGCTCACCCACCTGGGGATTCTTCGCTTGATGTATAACCGAGGAGAAAGTCAGCCGTGTCACTGATTTAATGAGACCCTTCACAGTATCACCATCTTTCGATTAGTTTGTCCTTGTACATGCAGGACCTGATCTTTGAGACACGCATATGACTAGTGGAAGGATCACCCATGTAGCGTCACTAACCACATCTGCAATGTTTGAGGTATGACTGAGCAGACCACTCAGACCCCAACACAAGCCTAAACCGTCGTCCCGAGCATTCAATTCCATTCGATTAGTTTGTCCTTTGTACATGCACGACCTGATCTTTGATACAAGCATATGACTAATGGAAGGATCAGCCAGGTAGCATCACCAACCACATCTGCAATGTTTGAGGTATGACTGAGCAAACCACTCAGACCCCAACACAAGCCCAAACCATCTTCCCAAATCGACATGTTTCCCCTTAATTAGTCATCACCTCTGTATGACGCTCGTGTATCTTGCAAAAACAATAGATACACATTCTTCGCTTGATGTATAACCGAGGAGAACGTCAAACTTGTCACTGATTTAATGAGACCCTTCACAGTATCACCATCTTTCGGTTAGTTTGTCCCTGTACATGCACAGACTGATCTTTGAGACAAGCATATGACTAGTGTTCTCATCGGATATCCAACCAAGCCAAACCGTGTTCCATCATTCACATGGAAACATGTACAAGGACCAAATGAAAGCGAGGAGAAATTAAACCCCCACTTACGGATGAGGGTGCCAACGAGACCAACGTTCCCTTCCCAAAAAAGGGAGACCGCAGTATCTTGACAACCATCCACCACTCCCACACAATCGCGTAAGCACAACCATCAACCCACACAACTGATCGTCACGCCTCGAGGGAAGCAACCCGAGAGGCATCACAATGCAGCACATGAAGGCAGGGAAAGCCCGCTATGCATGACACAAGGGAAGGATTGATATACCCAACCCCCTAGCGCCAACGAGACCAACGTTCCATTCCCAAAAAAGGGAGACCGCAGTATCTTGACAACCATCCACCACTTCCACACAATCGCATAAGGGCAACCATCAACCCACACAACTGATCATGCACAACCGGATCTTTGAGACAAGCATATGACTAGTAGAAGGATCAGCCATGTAGCATCACCAACAACATCTGCATTGTTTGAGGTATGACTGAGCTCACCACTCAGACCCCAACACAAGCCCAAACCATCATCCCGAACATTCAATTCCGTTCCATTAGTTTGTCCTTTGTACATGCACAACCTGATCTTTGGGACAAGCATATGACTAATGGAAGGATCAGCCAGGTTGCATCACCAACCACATCTGCAATGTTTGAGGTATGACTGAGCAGACCACTCAGACCCCAACACAAGCCCAAACCGTCTTTCCAAATCGACAGGAACCCAATTAATGAGTCATCACCTCTGCATGATGCTCAATACCGCAATTGTGCGAGAGAATTCAACCCAAGCATATAAACAGGGCCCGTATATCATAACTGACAAAATTCCACTACCAACAGGGAGAACTCCGAAGGGACAAGTGAGGGTCTTCTAGGTGGAGCTCACCCACCTGGGGATTCTTCTCTTGATGTATAACTGAGGAGAAAGTCAGCCCTGGCACTAATTTAATGAGACCCATCACAGTATCACCATCTTTCGATTAGTTTGTCTTTGTACATGCGGGACCTGATCTTTGAGTCAAGCATATGACTAGTTGAAGGATCAGCCATGTAGCATCACCAACAACATCTGCATTGTTTGAGGTATGACTGAGCTAACCACTCAGACCCCAACACAAGCCCAAACCGTCGTCCCGAACATTCAATTTCATTCGATTAGTTTTTCCTTTGTACATGCACCACCTGATCTTTGGGACAAGCATATGACTAATGGAAGGATCAGCCAGGTAGCATCACCAACCACATCTGCAATGTTTGAGGTATGACTGAGCAAACCACTCAGACCCCAACACAAGCCCAAACCATCTTCCCAAATCGACAGGATTCCCCTTAATGAGTCATCACCTCTGCGTGACGACGCTCGTGTATCTTGTCGAAACAATAGATACACATTCTTCGCTTGATGTATAACCGAGGAGAACGTCAAACTTGTCACTGATTTAATGAGACCCTTCACAATATCACCATCTTTCGGTTAGTTTGTCCCTGTACATGCACAGACTGATCTTTGAGACAAGCATTTGACTAGTGTTCTCAACGGATATCCAACCAAGCCAAACCGTGTTCCATCATTCACATGGAAACATGCACAAGGACCAAATGAAAGCGAGGAGAAATTAATCCCCCACTTACGGATGAGGGTGCCAACGAGACCAACGTTCCCTTCCCAAAAAAGGGAGACCGCAGTATCTTGACAACCATCCACCACTCCCACACAATCGCGTAAGCACAACCATCAACCCACACAACTGACCGTGACGCCTCAAGGGAAGCAACCCGAGAGGCATCACAATGCAGCACATGAAGGCAGGGAAAGCCCGCTATGCATGACACAAGGGAAGGATTTATATACCCAACCCCCTAGAGCCAAGGAGACCAACGTTCCCTTCCCAAAAAAGGGAGACCGCAGTATCTTGACAACCATCCACCACTCCCACACAATCGCGTAAGCACAACCATCAACCCACACAACTGACTGTGACACCTCGAGGGAAGCAACCCGAGAGACATCACAATGCAGCACATGAAGGCAGGGAAAGCCCGCTATGCATGACACAAGGGAAGGATTTATATACCCAACCCCCTAGAGCCAAGGAGACCAACGTTCCCTTCCCAAAAAAGGGAGACCGCAGTATCTTGACAACCATCCACCACTCCCACACAATCGCGTAAGCACAACCATCAACCCACACAACTGACCGTGACGCCTCAAGGGAAGCAACCCCAGAGGCATCACAATGCAGCACATGAAGGCAGGGAAAGCCCGCTATGCATGACACAAGGGAAGGATTTATATACCCAACCCCCTAGAGCCAAGGAGACCAACGTTCCCTTCCCAAAAAAGGGAGACCGCAGTATCTTGACAACCATCCACCACTCCCACACAATCGCGTAAGCACAACCATCAACCCACACAACTGACTGTGACGCCTCGAGGGAAGCAACCCGAGAGACATCACAATGCAGCACATGAAGGCAGGGAAAGCCCGCTATGCATGACACAAGGGAAGGATTGATATACCCAACCCCCTAGAGCCAACGAGACCAACGTTCCCTTCCCAAAAAAGGGAGACCGCAGTATCTTGACAGCCATCCACCACTCCCACACAATCGCGTAAGCACAACCATCAACCCACACAACTGACCGTGACGCCTCAAGGGAAGCAACCCGAGAGGCATCACAATGCAGCACATGAAGGCAGGGAAAGCCCGCTATGCATGACACAAGGGAAGGATTTATATACCCAACCCCCTAGAGCCAACGAGACCAACGTTCCCTTCCCAAAAAAGGGAGACCGCAGTATCTTGACAACCATCCACCACTCCCACACAATCGCGTAAGCACAACCATCAACCCACACAACTGACCGTGACGCCTCGAGGGAAGCAACCCGAGAGGCATCACAATGCAGCACATGAAGGCAGGGAAAGCCCGCTATGCATGACACAAGGGAAGGATTGATATACCCAACCCCCTAGAGCCAACGAGACCAACGTTCCCTTCCCAAAAAAGGGAGACCGCAGTATCTTGACCACCATCCACCACTCCCACACAATCGCATAAGCGCAACCATCAACCCACACAACTGATCATGCAGGACCTGACCTTTGAGACAAGCATATGACTAGTGGAAGGATCAGCCATGTAGCATCACCAACAACATCTGCATTGTTTGAGGTATGACTGAGCTCACCACTCAGACCCCAACACAAGCCCAAACCGTCGTCTCGAACATTCAATTCCGTTCGATTAGTTTGTCCTTTGTACATGCACAACCTGATTTTTGAGACAAGCATATGACTAATGGAAGGATCAGACAGGTTGCACCACCAACAACATCTGCAATGTTTGAGGTATGACTGAGCAGACCACTCAGACCCCAACACAATCCCAAACCGTCTTCCCAAATCGACAGGAACCCAATTAATGAGTCTTCACCTCTGCATGATGCTCAAAACCGCAATTGTGCGAGAGAATTCAACCCAAGCATATAAACAGGGCCCGTATATCAGCACTAACAAAATTCCACTACCAACAGGGAGAACTCCGATGGGACAAGTGAGGATCTTCTAGGTGGAGCTCACCCACCTGGGGATTCTTCGCTTGATGTATAACCGAGGAGAAAGTCAGCCGTGTCACTGATTTAATGAGACCCTTCACAGTATCACCATCTTTCGATTAGTTTGTCCCTGTACATGCACTAACTGATCTTTGAGACAAGCATATGACTAGTGGAAGGATCAACCATGTAGCATTACCAACAACATCTGCATTGTTTGTGGTATAACTGAGCAGACCACTCAGACCCCAACACAAGCCCAAACCATCATCCCGAACATTCAATTCCGTTCGATTAGTTTATCCTTTGTAAATGCACAACCTGATCTTTGAGACAAGCATATGACTAATGGTAGGATCAGCCAGGTAGCATCACCAACCACATCTGCAATGTTTGAGGTATGACTGAGCAGACCACTCACACCCCAACACAAGCCCAAATCATCTTCCCAAATCGACAGGATTCCCCTTAATGAGTCATCATCTCTGCATGACGCTCGTGTATCTTGCAGAAACAATAGATACACATTCTTCGCTTGATGTAAAACCGAGGAGAACGTCAGACTTGTCCCTGATTTACTGAGACCCTTCACAGTATCACCATCTTCGATTAGTTTGTCCCTGTACATGCACAGACTGATCTTTGAGACAAGCATATGACTAGTGTTCTCAACGGATATCCAACCAAGCCAAACCGTGTTCCATCATTCACATGGAAACATGCACAAGGACCAAATGAAAGCGAGGAGAAATTAAACCCCCACTTACGGATGAGGGTGCCAACGAGACCAACGTTCCCTTCCCAAAAAAGGGAGACCGCAGTATCTTGACAACCATCCACCACTCCCACACAATCGCGTAAGCACAACCATCAACCCACACAGCTGATCGTGACGCCTCGAGGGATGCAACCCGAGAGGCATCACAATGCAGCACATGAAGGCAGGGAAAGCCCGCTATGCATGACACAAGGGAAGGATTGATATACCCAACCCCCTAGAGCCAACGAGACCAACGTTCCCTTCCCAAAAAAGGGAGACCGCGGTATCTTGACAACCATCCACCACTCCCACACAATCGCATAAGCGCAACCATCAACCCACACAACTGATCATGCAGGACCTGATCTTTGAGACAAGCATATGACTAGTGGAAGGATCAGACATGTAGAATCACCAACAACATCTGCATTGTTTGAGGTATGACTGAGCTCACCACTCAGACCCCAACACAAGCCCAAACCGTCGTCCCGAACATTCAATTCCGTTCGATTAGTTTGTCCATTGTACATGCACAACCTGATCTTTGAGACAAGCATATGACTAATGGAAGGATCAACAAGGTTGCATCACCAACCAAATCTGCAATGTTTGAGGTATGACCCCACCTCAACGTCCTTCCCTTCAAGGCACGCCGCATGCACCAAGACGGGCCTCGAGGCCCCTTCAAATCGTCTCACTCGGATGCCATTGTCTGGAAACGACTATCAGCCCGCAAGATCACACATGCGACAAACCCCATCTCGTTGTCATCGTTTTTAGGGCGCACTACCTCGGGAAAGACAAGCCCCAAGCACGGGACGAATCATCGAGAATTCATGGCATTGCGTCCATGCCATTTTCCATGTCACTGGGCATGTCATCGGGTGGCTCTAGGCACGCAGGACAAGACCCACGCCCAGGGGGGGTCGCCGACCACTCCCCCCCCCTAAAGAGACATTTATGCATTTCCAGCTATTCCACCAGGAAACATCAACAGTGACGAGGAGACATACTGATGGGTTTAGACCACCCTAAGGGCACCGCAGTGCATGAAAGACAACACGGGTTGCCCTAAAAGAGCTATGAAACCATAGGAAGGGCCACCGACGTGACCCCTTAGGCACATGAAGGCCGCCGACACGTCATGGCATCCGTCCCGCGTCTCGTCCATCACCGCAGAGAAGACACGCCCCATGTCCAGAGCAGGTCCTCACGCATGAAAGGAATTATCTTGAGGCGGTCATTGTCATTACATACCGTACCCAACAACATATGACAAACCCCACCACGTCGTCCTTCCTTGCAAGGCACACCGCATCCTCCAAGGCAAGCCCCGATGCCCCTTCAAATCGTCCCACTCGGGTGGCGTTGTCTCCACGTGATTGTCAGTACGTCGGACCTGACACGCGACGCACCCCGGCTCATTGTCATCACTTTTATGGCGCATTACCTCAGACAAGACAAGCCCCAAGCACCGTATGAATCCTCAAGCTTTCATGGATTTGTCTGGAGGCCATTTTTCCATGTCCGTGGGCATGTCACTAGGTGGCTCTGGGCACGCAGGACAAGACCCACGCCCAGGGGGGGTCGCCGACCACTCCCCCCCTAAAGAGACATTTATGCATTTTCAGCTGTCCCACCAGGAAACATCAGCACTGACGAGGAGACATACTAACGGGTTTAGACAACCCTGTGGGCACCACAGCGCATGAAAGACAACACGTGTTGCCCTAAAAGATATATGAAACCATAGGAACAGCCACCGATGTGACCCCTTAGGCACATGAAGGCCGCCGACACGTAGTAGCATTCATCCCGGGTAGCGTCCAACACCGCCGAGAAGACAGGCCCCATGTCCAGAGAGGGTCCTCACGCATGAAATGAATTCTCTTTAGGTGGTCATTGTCATTACATACGGGACACGACAACAGATGACAAACCCCACCGCAACGTCCTTCCTTTCAAGGCACGCCACACGCACCAAGACGGGCCTCGAGGCCCCTTCAAATCGTCTCACTCGGATGCCATTGTCTGGACACGACTGTCAGTCCGCAGGATCACACATGCGACAAACCCCATCTCATTGTCATCGTTTTTAGGGCGCACTACCTCGGGCAAGACAAGCCCCAAGCACGGGACGAATCATCAGAAATTCATGGCACTGCGTCGATGCCATTTTCCATGTCACTCGGCATGTCAGTGGGTGGCTCTAGGCACGCAGGACAAGACCCACGCCCAGGGGGGGTCGCCGACCACTCCCCCCCTAAAGAGACATTTATGCATTTCCAGCTATACCACCAGGAAACATCAACAGTGACGAGGAGACATACTGATGGGTTTAGACCACCCTAAGGGCACCGCAGTGCATGAAAGACAACACGGGTTGCCCTAAAAGAGCTATGAAACCATAGGAAGGGCCACCGACGTGACCCCTTAGGCACATGAAGGCCGCCGACACGTCATGGCATCCGTCCCGCGTCTCGTCCATCACCGCAGAGAAGACGCGCCCCATGTCCAGAGCGAGTCCTCACGCCTCAAAGGAATTATCTTTAGGTGGTCATTGTCAATACATACCGTACCCAACAACATATGACAAACCCCACCACATCGTCCTTCCTTGCAAGGCACACCGCATCCACCAAGGCAAGCCCCGAGGCCCCTTCAAATCGTCTCACTCGGATGCCGTTGTCTCCACGTGATCGTCAGTACGTCGGACCTCACACACGCGACAAACCCCATCTCATTGTCATCGTTTTTATGGCGCACTACCTCGGGCAAGACAAGCCCGAAGCACGGGACAAATCATCAGGAATTCTTGGCATTGCGTCGATGCCATTTTCCACGTCACTCGGCGTGGGTCTGACACGCGACGCACCCCAGCTCATTGTCATCACTTTTATGGCGCATTACCTCAGACAAGACAAGCCCCAAGCACCGTACGAATCATCAGGCTTTCATGGATTCGTCTGGAGGCCGTTTTTCCATGTCCGTGGGCATGTCACTGGGTGGCTCTGGGCACACAGGACAAGACCCACGCCCAGGGGGGGTCGCCGACCACTCCCCCCCTAAAGAGACATTTATGCATTTCCAGCTGTCCCACCAGGAAACATCAGCACTGACGAGGAGACATACTGATGGGTTCAGACAACCCTGTGGGCACCACAGCGCATGAAAGACAACACGTGTTGCCCTAAAAGAGATATGAAACCATAGGAATAGCCACCAATGTGACCCCTTAGGCACATCAAGGCCGCCATCACGTACTAGCATCCATCCCGGGTAGCGTCCAACACCGCCGAGAAGACAGGCCCCATGTCCAGAGAGGGTCCTCACGCATGAAATGAATTCTCTTTAGGTGGTCATTATCATTACATACGGGACACGAAAACACATGAATAACCACACCTCAACGTCCTTCCTTTCAAGGCACACCGCATGCACCAAGACGGGCCTCGAGGCCCCTTCAAATCGTCTCACTCGGATGCCTTTGTCTGGAAACGACTGTCAGCCCGCAAGATCACACATGCGACAAAACCCATCTCATTGTCATCGTTTTTAGGGCGCACTACCTCGGGAAAGACAAGCCCCAAGCACGGGACGAATCATCAAGAATTCATGGCATTGCGTCGATGCCATTTTCCATGTCACTGGGCATGTCATCGGGTGGCTCTAGGCACGCAGGACAAGACCCACGCCCAGGGGGGGTCGCCGACCACTCCCCCCCTAAAGAGACATTTATGCATTTCCAGCTATTCCACCAGGAAACATCAAAAGTGACGAGGAGACATACTGAGGGGTTTAGACCACCCTAAGGGCACCGCAGTGCATGAAAGACAACACGGGTTGCCCTAAAAGAGCTATGAAACCATAGGAAGGGCCACCGACGTGACCCCTTAGGCACATGAAGGCCGCCGACACGTCATGACATCCGTCCCGCGTCTCGTCCATCACCGCAGAGAAGACACGCCCCATGTCCAGAGCGGGTCCTCACGCATGAAATGAATTATCTTTAGGCGGTCATTGTCATTACATACCGTACCCAACAACATATGACAAACCCCACCACGTCGTCCTTCCTTGCAAGGCACACCGCATCCTCCAAGGCAAGCCCCGATGCCCCTTCAAATCGTCCCACTCGGGTGGCGTTGTCTCCACGTGATTGTCAGTACCTCGGACCTGACACGCGACGCACCCCGGCTCATTGTCATCACTTTTATGGCGCATTACCTCAGACAAGACAAGCCCCAAGCACCGTATGAATCCTCAAGCTTTCATGGATTTGTCTGGAGGCCATTTTTCCATGTCCGTGGGCATGTCACTAGGTGGCTCTGGGCACGCAGGACAAGACCCACGCCCAGGGGGGGTCGCCGACCACTCCCCCCCTAAAGAGACATTTATGCCTTTCCAGCTGTCCCACCAGGAAACATCAGCACTGACGAGGAGACATACTGGAGGGTTTAGACAACCCTGTGGGCACCACAGCGCATGAAAGTCAACACGTGTTGCCCTAAAAGATATATGAAACCGTAGGAACAGCCACCGATGTGACCCCTTAGGCACATGAAGGCCGCCGACACGTAGTAGCATTCATCCCGGGTAGCGTCCAACACCGCCGAGAAGACAGGCCCCATGTCCAGAGAGGGTCCTCACGCATGAAATGAATTCTCTTTAGGTGGTCATTGTCATTACATACGGGACACGACAACAGATGACAAACCCCACCGCAACGTCCTTCCTTTCAAGGCACGCCACACGCACCAAGACGGGCCTCGAGGCCCCTTCAAATCGTCTCACTCGGATGCCATTGTCTAGACACGACTGTCAGTCCGCAGGATCACACATGCGACAAACCCCATCTCATTGTCATCGTTTTTAGGGCGCACTACCTCGGGCAAGACAAGCCCCAAGCACGAGACGAATCATCAGGAATTCATGGCACTGCGTCGATGCCATTTTCCATGTCACTCGGCATGTCATTGGGTGGCTCTAGGCACGCAGGACAAGACCCACGCCCAGGGGGGGTCGCCGACCACTCCCCCCCTAAAGAGACATTTATGCATTTCCAGCTATACCACCAGGAAACATCAACAGTGACGAGGAGACATACTGATGGGTTTAGACCACCCTAAGGGCACTGCAGTGCATGAAAGACAACACGGGTTGCCCTAAAAGAGCTATGAAACCATAGGAAGGGCCACCGACGTGACCCCTTAGGCACATGAAGGCCGCCGACACGTCATGGCATCCGCCCCGCGTCTCGTCCATCACCGCAGAGAAGACACGCCCCATGTCCAGAGCTGGTCCTCACGCCTCAAAGGAATTATCTTTAGGCGGTCATTGTCAATACATACCGTACCCAACAACATATGACAAACCCCACCACGTCGTCCTTCCTTGCAAGGCACACCGCATCCACCAAGGCAAGACCCGAGGTCCCTTCAAATCGTCCCACTCGGATGGCGTTGTCTCCACGTGATTGTCAGTACGTCGGACCTGACACGCGACGCACCCCGGCTCATTGTCATCACTTTTATGACGCATTACCTCAGACAAGACAAGCCCCAAGCACCGTACGAATAATCAAGCTTTCATGGATTTGTCTGGAGGTCGTTTTTCCATGTTCGTGGGCATGTCACTGGGTGGCTCTGGGCACGCAGGACAAGACCCACGCCCAGGGGGGGTCGCCGACCACTCCCCCCCTAAAGAGACATTTATGCATTTCCAGCTGTCCCACCAGGAAACATCAGCACTGACGAGGACACATACTGATGGGTTCAGACAACCCAATGGGCACCACAACGCATGAAAGACAGCACGTGTTGCCCTTAAAGAGCTACGAATCCATACGAACAGCCACCAAAGTGACCCCTTAGGCACACGAAGGCCGCCGACACGTCATGGCATCCGTCCCGGGTATCATCCAACACCGCCGAGAAGACAGGACCCATGTCCAGAGCGGGTCCCCGCGCATGAAATGAATTATCTTTAGGCGGTCATTGTCTTTACATTCCGAACACAACAACATGTGACAAACCCCACCTCGACGTCCTTCCTTTCAAGAAACGCCGCATGCACCAAGACGGGCCCCGAGACCCCTTCAAATCGTCTCACTCGGATGCCATTGTCTGAACGCGACTGTCAGTCCGCAGGATCTCGAAGGCGACAAACACCATCCCATTGTCATCGTTTTTATGGCGCACTACCTCGGGCAAGACAAGCCCCAAGCACGGGACGAATCATCAGGCATTCATGGCATTACGTCGATGTCATTTTGCATGTCAATGGGCATCACATTGGGTGGCTCTAGGCACGCAAGACAAGACCCACGCCCGGGGGGGTCGCCGACCACTCCCCCCCTAAAGAGACATTTATGCATTTCCAGATTCCACCAGGAAACATCAACACCGACGAGGAGACATACTGATGGGTTTAGACCACCCTGAGGGCAGGGCAGCGCATGAAAGGCAACACGTGTTGCCCTAAAAGAGCTATGAAACCATAGGAAGGGCCACCGACGTGACCCCTTAGGCACATGAAGGCCGCCGACACGTCATGGCATCCGTCCCACGTATCGTCCATCACCACAGCGAAGACACGCCCCATGTCCAGAGCGGGTCCCCACGCATGAAAGGAATTCTCTTTAGGCGGTCATTGTCATTACATACCGGACCCAACAACATATGACAAACCCCACCTCATTGTCCTTCCATTCAAGGCACACCGCATCCACCAAGGCAAGCCCTGAGGCCCCTTCAAATCCTCTCACCCGGATGGCGTTGTCTCCACCTGATTGTCAGTACGGAGGACCTGACACGCGACGAAACCCGGCTCATTGTCATCACTTTTATGGCGCACTACCTCGAACAAGACAAGCCCCAAGCACCGGACGAATCATCAAGCTGTCTTTGCTTTGTCCGGAGGCTGTTTTTCCATGTCCGTGGGCATGTCACTGGGTGGCTCTGGGCACGCAGGACAAGACCCACGCCCAGGGGGGGTCGCCGACCACTCCCCCCCTAAAGAGACATTTATGCATTTCCAGCTGTCCCACCAGGAAACATCAGCACTGACGAGGAGACATACTGATGGGTTTAGACAACCCTGTGGGCACCACAGCGCATGAAAGACAACACGTGTTGCCCTAAAAGAGATATGAAACCATAGGAACAGCCACTGATGTGACCCCTTAGGCACATCAAGGCCGCCGACACGTAGTAGCATTCGTCGCGGGTAGCATCCAACGCCGCCGAGAAGACAGGCCCCATGTCCAGAGCGGGTCCTCGCGCATGAAATGAATTCTCTTTAGGTGGTCATTGTCATTACATACGGGACACGACAACATATGAAAAACCCCACCTCGACGTCCTTCCTTTCAAGGCACGCCGCATGCACCAAGACGGGCCCTGAGGCCCCTTCAAATCGTCTCACTCGGATGCCATTGTCTGGACGCGACTGTCAGTCCGCAGGATCGCACATGCGACAAACCCCGTCTCATTGCCATCGTTTTTAGGGCGCACTACCTCGGGCAAGACAAGCCCCAAGCACGGGACGAATCATCAGGAATTCATGGCATTGCGTCGATGCCATTTTCCATGTCACTGGGCATGTCTGTGGGTGGCTCTCGGCACGCAGGACAAGACCCACGCCCAGGGGGGGTCGCCGACCACTCCCCCCCTAAAGAGACATTTATGCATTTCCAGCTATTCCACCAGGAAACATCAACACTGACGAGGAGACATACTGAGTGGTTTAGACCACCCAGAGGGAACCGCAGCGCATGAAAGGCAACACGTGTTGCCCTAAAAGGGCTATGAAACCATAGGAAGGGACACCGACGTGGCCCCTTAGGCACATGAAGGCCGCCGACACGTCATGGCATCCGTCCCGCGTATCGTCCAACACCGCCGAGGAGACAGGACCCATGTCCAGAGCGGGTCCTCACGCATGAAATGAATTCTCTTTAGGTGGTCATTGTCTTTACATACCGGACACAACAACATATGACAAACCCCACCTCAACGTCCTTCCTTTCAAGGCACGCCGCACGCACCAAGACGGGCCCCGAGGCCCCTTCAAATCGCCTCACTAGGATTCCATTGTCTGGACGCGATTGTCAGTCCGTAGGATCTCACAGGCGACAAACCCCACCCATCTCATTGTCATCGGTTTTATGGCGCACCACCTCGGGCAAGACAAGACCCTAGCACGGGAAGAATCATCAGGAATTCAGGGCATTGCGTCGATGCCATTTTCCATGTCACTGGGCATGTCATTGGGTGGCTCTAGGCACGCAGGACAAGACCCACGCCCAGGGGGGTCGCCGACCACTCCCCCCCTAAAGAGACATTTATGCATTTCCAGCTATCCCACCAGGAAACATCAACACTGACGAGGAGACATACTGATGGGTTTAGACCACCCTGAGGGCACCACAGCGCATGAAAGACAACACGTGTTGCCCTAAAAGAGCTATGAAACCATAGGAAGGGCCACCGACGTGACCCCTTATGCACATGAAGGCCACCGACAAGTCATGGCATCCATCCCGCGTATCGTCGATCACCGCCGAGAAGACACGCCCCATGTCCAGAGCGGGTCCTCACTCATGAAAAGAATTCTCTTTAGGTGGTAATTGTAATTACATACAGGACCCAACAACATATGAAAAACCCCACCTCGACGTCCTTCCTTTCAAGGCACGTCGCATCCACCAAGACATGCCCCGAGGCCACTTCAAATCGTCTCACTCGGATGGCTTTGTCTCCACGCGATTGTCAGTTCGTCGGACCTGACACGCGACGAACCCCGTCTCATTGTCATCGCTTTTATGGGGCACTACCGCGGGCAAGACAAGCCCCAAGCACAGGAGGAATCATCTAGAGGCCATTTTTCCATGTCTGTGGGCATGTCACTGGGTGGCTCTGGGCACGCAGGACAAGACCCACGCCCAGGGGGGGTCGCCGACCACTCCCCCCCTAAAGAGACATTTCTGCATTTCCAGCTCTCCCACCAGGAAACATCAGCACTGACGAGGAGACATACTGAGTGGTTCAGACCACCCAGAGGGAACCGCAGCGCATGAAAGACAACACGTGTTGCCCTAAAAGAGCTATGAAACCATAGGAACGGCAACCGACGTGACCCCTTAGGCACGTGAAGGCCGCCGACACGTCATGGCATCCTTCCCGCGTATCGTCGACCACCGCCGAGAAGACAGACCCCATGTCCAGAGCGGGTCCTCACGCATGAAATGAATTCTCTTTAGGTGGTCGGTGTCGTTACATACCGAACCCAACAACATATGACAAACCCCAGCTCGGCGTCCTTCCTTTCAAGGCACCCCGCATCCACCAAGACAAGCCTCGAGGCCCCTTCAAATCGTCTCACTCGGATGGCATTGTCTCCACGCGATTGTCGGTACGTAGGACCTCACACGCGACGAACCCCGGCTCATTGTCAAAGCTTTTAAGGCGCACTACCCCGGAGAAGACAAGCCCCAAGCACCGGACGAATCATCACGCATTGATGGCATTGTCTAGAGGCCATTTTTCCATGTCCGTGGGCATGTCACTGGGTGGCTCGAGGCACGCAGGACAAGACCCACGCCCAGGGGGGGTCGCCGACCACTACCCCCCTAAAGAGACATTTATGCATTTACAGCTATCCCACCAGGAAACATCAGCACTGACGAGGAGACATACTGAGTGGTTTAGACCACCCAGAGGGCACCCCAGCTCATGAAAGACAACGCGAGTTGCCCTAAAAGAGCTATGAAACCATAGGAACGGCCACCGACGTGACCCCTTAGGCACATGAAGGCCGCCGGCACGTCATGGCATCCGTCCCGCGTGTCGTCGACCACCGCCGAGAAGACAACCCCATGTCCAGAGCGGGTCCTCACGCATGAAACGAATTCTATTTAGGTGGTCATGGACGTTACATACCGGACCCAACAAGATATGGCAAACCCCAGCTCGGCGTCCTTCCTTTCAAGGCACCCCGCATCCACCAATGCAAGCCCCGATGCCCCTTCAAATCGTCTCACTCGGATGGAATTGTCTCCACGCGATTGTCAGTACGTAGGACCTGACACGCGACGAACCCCGACTCATTTTCAAAGCTTTGATGGCGCACTACCCCGGACAAGACAAGCCCCAAGCACCGGACGAATCATCAAGCATTCATGGGATTGTCTAGAGGCCATTTTTCCATGTCCGTGGGCATGTCATTGGGTGGCTCTGGGCACGCAGGACAAGACCCACGCCCAGGGGGGGTCGCCGACCACTCCCCCCCTAAAGAGACATTTATGCATTTCCAGCTATCCCACCAGGAAACATC
>CAUJRU010001995.1:25000-45000 GCA_963277665.1 Viscum album | reverse complement strand
AACCGTGAGGCGGTATTTAAGCACCCAGCCCGCAATGCTCCACAGACGGGGAGGAAAAGGCAGGCACGTCAGGGGACGGGGCAAAAACCCAATCCCGCCGCGCCTCCCACATCCCACCATCCGCAGCAACTCAACCACCCTGAGGCGGCTTTTAAGCAAGCCAAGCCGCACTGCTCTAGAGAAGGCGAGGGAAGGGCAGGAGCGTCGAGGGACGACAAAGGAACACCAACCCACCATGCCTCCCACATCCCACCATCCAAGGAACTCCGCCACCGACAGGTGGCCTTTTAAGCAAGCCCGAACCGCAACGCTCCATGAAAGGTGAGGAAAAAGGCGGGCACGGCATGAGACTGGGCAAAAACCCATTCTTTCCAATGCCCCCCACATCCCACCGGTGAGGAAAAGGAATTACAGCGTCCCACCGCCATGCCTCCCACATCCCACCTTCCGAAGGAACTCAACCGCCATGAGGCAGATTTTAAGCAGACGAACCCACAACGCTCCAGGGACGTTGAGGAAAAGGAGTCATGACAGGAACGGAGGCCCTATGTCCCGCCGCACCCCCCACATCCCACCATTCAAAAGAACTCAACCACCGTTGAGAAACTTTTAACCAAGAACCAGGACACCAACCATGCTCATCTATCATCATCCCATCCAAGTTATATCTGTCTAGTATCGCATCGTCTTTTTAGCAAGCCCTTGGAAGACGGAACCGCAATTGTGCGAGAGAATTCAACCCAAGCATATAGACGGGGCCCCTACATCAGCACCAAAAAAATTCCACTACCAACAGGGAGAACTCCAAAGGGACAAGTGAGGGTCTTCTAGGTGGAGCTCACCCACCTGGGGATTCTTCGCTTGAGATATAACCGAGGAGAAAGTCACCCCTGGAACTGATTTAATGAGACCCGTCACAGTATCACCATCTTTCGATTAGTTTGTCCTTTACATGCGGGACCTGATCTTTGAGACAGGCATATGACTAGTGGAAGGATCAGCCATGTAGCATCACCAACAACATCTGCATTGTTTGGGGTATGACTGAGCTGACCACTCAGACCCCAACACAAGCCCAAACCGTCGTCCCGAACATTCAATTCTGTTCGATTAGTTTGTCCTTTGTACATGCACAACCTGATCTTTGAGACAAGCATATGACTAATGGAAGGATCAGCCAGGTAGCATCACCAACCACATCTGCAATGTTTGAGGTATGACTGAGCAGACCACTCAGACCCCAACACAAGCCCCAACCATCTTCCCAAATCGACAGGATTCCCCTTAATGAGTCATCACCTCCGCATGACGCTCGTGTATCTTGCAGAAACAGTAGATACACATTCTCAAGCCACCCTTATGAACATCATCACCCAAGGCATGACTGAGGAGGAAGGCACCCCAACTTGTCCAATAATGAACCATGGAAATCGTCACCCTGTTGGTGTGAGTTTCTTAGGACCCAAATAACTCGCACGTGGCCCCGACAATGCGTTGAGCAAAGCACTCCCACCAATCATTGCCCAAGGCAGCTTGCTATGGTTCGCATGAAATATCACTGAATGAGAAATTTAGGAGCACGCTCTTGCATCCTGGTGATACCGACAGTTTCGCGCTTGAACCACTACCAAAATTCCACAACGCTCCAGAGAAGGTGAGGAAAAGGCGGTACAGCAAGGGACGACAAAGGAACCCAATCCCACCATGCCTCCCACATCCCAACATCTGCAAGAACTCAACCACACTCGGTGGCTTTTAAGCATAGCCCGACCCGCAACGCTCCATGAAAGGTGAGGAAAAAGGTGGGTACGACAGGACGGGGAAACAACCCAATCCCGCCCATACCCCCCACATCCCACCAGTGAGGAAAAAGGTAGGAACGTCAGGGGATGAGGAGGGAAACCCCCATCCCGCCGTGCCTCCCACATCTCACATTCCGTAGGAACTCAACCGCCATGAGGCAGCTTTTAAGCAGACGAACCAGCAACGCTCAAGAGACGTCAAGGAAAAGGAGTCAGGGTAGGTACGGGGGTCCTATGTCCCGCCGCGCCGCCCACATCCCACCATCCACAGGATCCCACAAACCGTGAGGCGGTATTTAAGCACCCAGCCCGCAATGCTCCACAGACGGGGAGGAAAAGGCAGGCACGTCAGGGGACGGGGCAAAAACCCAATCCCGCCGCGCCTCCCACATCCCACCATCCGCAACAACTCAACCACCCTGAGGCGGCTTTTAAGCAAGCCAAGCCGCACTGCTCTAGAGAAGGCGAGGGAAGGGCAGGAGCGTCGAGGGACGACAAAGGAACACCAACCCACCATGCCTCCCACATCCCACCATCCAAGGAACTCCGCCACCGACAGGTGGCCTTTTAAGCAAGCCCGAACCGCAACGCTCCATGAAAGGTGAGGAAAAAGGCGGGCACGGCATGAGACTGGGCAAAAACCCATTCTTTCCAATGCCCCCCACATCCCACCGGTGAGGAAAAGGAATTACAGCGTCCCACCGCCATGCCTCCCACATCCCACCTTCCGAAGGAACTCAACCGCCATGAGGCAGATTTTAAGCAGACGAACCCACAACGCTCCAGGGACGTTGAGGAAAAGGAGTCATGACAGGAACGGAGGCCCTATGTCCCGCCGCACCCCCCACATCCCACCATTCAAAAGAACTCAACCACCGTTGCGAAACTTTTAACCAAGAACCAGGACACCAACCATGCTCATCTATCATCATCCCATCCAAGTTATATCTGTCTAGTATCGCATTGTCTTTTTAGCAAGCCCTTGGAAGACGGAACCGCAATTGTGCGAGAGAATTCAACCCAAGCATATAGACGGGGCCCCTACATCAGCACCAAAAAAATTCCACTACCAACAGGGAGAACTCCAAAGGGACAAGTGAGGGTCTTCTAGGTGGAGCTCACCCACCTGGGGATTCTTCGCTTGAGATATAACCGAGGAGAAAGTCACCCCTGGCACTGATTTAATGAGACCCGTCACAGTATCACCATCTTTCGATTAGTTTGTCCTTTACATGCGGGACCTGATCTTTGAGACAGGCATATGACTAGTGGAAGGATCAGCCATGTAGCATCACCAACAACATCTGCATTGTTTGGGGTATGACTGAGCTGACCACTCAGACCCCAACACAAGCCCAAACCGTCGTCCCGAACATTCAATTCTGTTCGATTAGTTTGTCCTTTGTACATGCACAACCTGATCTTTGAGACAAGCATATGACTAATGGAAGGATCAGCCAGGTAGCATCACCAACCACATCTGCAATGTTTGAGGTATGACTGAGCAGACCACTCAGACCCCAACACAAGCCCCAACCATCTTCCCAAATCGACAGGATTCCCCTTAATGAGTCATCACCTCCGCATGACGCTCGTGTATCTTGCAGAAACAGTAGATACACATTCTCAAGCCACCCTTATGAACATCATCACCCAAGGCATGACTGAGGAGGAAGGCACCCCAACTTGTCCAATAATGAACCATGGAAATCGTTACCCTGTTGGTGTGAGTCTCTTAGGACACAAATAACTCGCACGTGGCCCCGACAATGCGTTGAGCAAAGCACTCCCACCAATCATTGCCCAAGGCAGCTTGCTATGGTTCGCATGGAATATCGCTGAATGAGAAATTTAGGAGCACGATCTCGCATCCTGGTGATACCGACAGTTTCGCGCTTGAACCACTACCAAAATTCCACAACGCTCCAGAGAAGGTGAGGAAAAGGCGGTACAGCAAGGGACGACAAAGGAACCCAATCCCACCATGCCTCCCACATCCCAACATCTGCAAGAACTCAACCACACTCAGTGGATTTTAAGCAAAGCCCGACCCGCAACGCTCCATGAAAGGTGAGGAAAAAGGTGGGTACGACAGGACGGGGAAACAACCCAATCCCGCCCATACCCCCCACATCCCACCAGTGAGGGAAAAGGTAGGAACGTCAGGGGATGAGGAGGGAAACCCCCATCCCGCCGTGCCTCCCACATCTCACATTCCGTAGGAACTCAACCGCCATGAGGCAGCTTTTAAGCAGACGAACCAGCAACGCTCAAGAGACGTCGAGGAAAAGGAGTCATGGTAGGTACGGGGGTCCTATGTCCCGCCGCGCCGCCCACATCCCACCATCCACAGGATCCCACAAACCGTGAGGCGGTATTTAAGCACCCAGCCCGCAATGCTCCACAGACGGGGAGGAAAAGGCAGGCACGTCAGGGGACGGGGCAAAAACCCAATCCCGCCGCGCCCCCCACATCCCACCATCCGCAGCAACTCAACCACCCTGAGGCAGCTTTTAAGCAAGCAAAGCCGCACTGCTCTAGAGAAGGCGAGGGAAGGGCAGGAGCGTCGAGGGACGACAAAGGAACACCAACCCACCATGCCTCCCACATCCCACCATCCAAGGAACTCCGCCACCAACAGGTGGCCTTTTAAGCAAGCCCGAACCGCAACGCTCCATGAAAGGTGAGGAAAAAGGCGGGCACGGCATGAGACTGGGCAAAAACCCATTCTTTCCAATGCCCCCCACATCCCACCGGTGAGGAAAAGGAATTACAGCGTCCCACCGCCATGCTTCCCACATCCCACCTTCCGAAGGAACTCAACCGCCGTGAGGCAGATTTTAAGCAGACGAACCCACAACGCTCCAGGGACGTTGAGGAAAAGGAGTCATGACAGGAACAGAGGCCCTATGTCCCGCCGCACCCCCCACATCCCACCATTCAAAAGAACTCAACCACCGTTGCGAAACTTTTAACCAAGAACCAGGACACCAACCATGCTCATCTATCATCATCCCATCCAAGTTATATCTGTCTAGTATCGCATCGTCTTTTTAGCAAGCCCTTGGAACCCGAAACCAAAATTGTGCGAGAGAATTCAACCCAAGCATATAGACGGGGCCCGTACATCAGCACCAACAAAATTCCACTACCAACAGGGAGAACTCCAAAGGGACAAGTGAGGGTCTTCAAGGTGGAGCTCACCCACCTGGGGATTCTTCGCTTGAGGTATAACCGAGGAGAAAGTCAGCCCTGGCACTGATTTAATGAGACCCGTCACAGTATCACCATCTTTCGATTAGTTTGTCCTTTACATGCGGGACCTGATCTTTGAGACAGGCATATGACTAGTGGAAGGATCAACCATGTAGCATCACCAACCACATCTGCAATGTTTGAGGTATGACTGAGCAGACCACTCAGACCCCAACACAAGCCCAAACCGTCGTCCCGAGCATTCAATTCCATTCGATTAGTTTGTCCTTCGTACATGCACAGCCTGATCTTTGAGACAATAATATGACTAATGGAAAGATCAACCGGGTACCATCACCAACCACATCTGCAATGTTTGAGGTATGACTGAGCAGACCACTCAGACCCCAACACAAGCCCGAACCATCTCTTCCCAAATCGACATGTTTCCCCTTAATTAGTCATCACCTCTGCATGACGCTCGTGTATCTTGCAGAAACAGTAGATACACATTCTCAAGCCACCCTTATGAACATCATCACCCAAGGCATGACTGAGGAGGAAGGCACCCCAACTTGTCCAATAATGAACCATGGAAATCGTTACCCTGTTGGTGTGAGTTTCTTAGGACCCAAATAACTCGCACGTGGCCCCGACAATGCGTTGAGCAAAGCACTCCCACCAATCATTGCCCAAGGCAGCTTGCTATGGTTCGCATGGAATATCACTGAATGAGAAATTTAGGAGCACGCTCTCGCATCCTGGTGATACCGACAGTTTCGCGCTTGAACCACTACCAAAATTCCACAACGCTCCAGAGAAGGTGAGGAAAAGGCGGTACAGCAAGGGACGACAAAGGAACCCAATCCCACCATGCCTCCCACATCCCAACATCTGCAAGAACTCAACCACAATCAGTGGATTTTAAGCAAAGCCCGACCCGCAATGCTCCATGAAAGGTGAGGAAAAAGGTGGGTACGACAGGACGGGGAAACAACCCAATCCCACCCATACCCCCCACATCCCACCAGTGAGGAAAAAGGTAGGAACGTCAGGGGATGAGGAGGGAAACCCCCATCCCGCCGTGCCTCCCACATCTCACATTCCGTAGGAACTCAACCGCCATGAGGCAGCTTTTAAGCAGACGAACCAGCAACGCTCAAGAGACGTCGAGGAAAAGGAGTCATGGTAGGTACGGGGGTCCTATGTCCCGCCGCGCCGCCCACATCCCACCATCCACAGGATCCCACAAACCGTGAGGCGGTATTTAAGCACCCAGCCCGCAATGCTCCACAGACGGGGAGGAAAAGGCAGGCACGTCAGGGGACGGGGCAAAAACCCAATCCCGCCGCGCCCCCCACATCCCACCATCCGCAGCAACTCAACCGCCCTGAGGCAGCTTTTAAGCAAGCAGAGCCGCACTGCTCTAGAGAAGGCGAGGGAAGGGCAGGAGCGTCGAGGGACGACAAAGGAACACCAACCCACCATGCCTCCCACATCCCACCATCCAAGGAACTCCGCCACCAACAGGTGGCCTTTTAAGCAAGCCCGAACCGCAACGCTCCATGAAAGGTGAGGAAAAAGGCGGGCACGGCATGAGACCGGGCAAAAACCCATTCTTTCCAATGCCCCCCACATCCCACCGGTGAGGAAAAGGAATTACAGCGTCCCACCGCCATGCCTCCCACATCCCACCTTCCGAAGGAACTCAACCGCCATGAGGCAGATTTTAAGCAGACGAACCCACAACGCTCCAGGGACGTTGAGGAAAAGGAGTCATGATAGGAACGGAGGCCCTATGTCCCGCCGCACCCCCCACATCCCACCATTCAAAAGAACTCAACCACCGTTGCGAAACTTTTAACCAAGAACCAGGACACCAACCATGCTCATCTATCATCATCCCATCCAAGTTATATCTGTCTAGTATCGCATCGTCTTTTTAGCAAGCCCTTGGAACCCGAAACCAAAATTGTGCGAGAGAATTCAACCCAAGCATATAGACGGGGCCCTTACATCAGCACCAACAAAATTCCACTACCAACAGGGAGAACTCCAAAGGGACAAGTGAGGTTCTTCTAGGTGGAGCTCACCCACCTGGGGATTCTTCGCTTGATGTATAACCGAGGAGAAAGTCAGCCGTGTCACTGATTTAATGAGACCCTTCACAGTATCACCATCTTTCGATTAGTTTGTCCTTGTACATGCAGGACCTGATCTTTGAGACACGCATATGACTAGTGGAAGGATCACCCATGTAGCGTCACTAACCACATCTGCAATGTTTGAGGTATGACTGAGCAGACCACTCAGACCCCAACACAAGCCTAAACCGTCGTCCCGAGCATTCAATTCCATTCGATTAGTTTGTCCTTTGTACATGCACGACCTGATCTTTGATACAAGCATATGACTAATGGAAGGATCAGCCAGGTAGCATCACCAACCACATCTGCAATGTTTGAGGTATGACTGAGCAAACCACTCAGACCCCAACACAAGCCCAAACCATCTTCCCAAATCGACATGTTTCCCCTTAATTAGTCATCACCTCTGTATGACGCTCGTGTATCTTGCAAAAACAATAGATACACATTCTTCGCTTGATGTATAACCGAGGAGAACGTCAAACTTGTCACTGATTTAATGAGACCCTTCACAGTATCACCATCTTTCGGTTAGTTTGTCCCTGTACATGCACAGACTGATCTTTGAGACAAGCATATGACTAGTGTTCTCATCGGATATCCAACCAAGCCAAACCGTGTTCCATCATTCACATGGAAACATGTACAAGGACCAAATGAAAGCGAGGAGAAATTAAACCCCCACTTACGGATGAGGGTGCCAACGAGACCAACGTTCCCTTCCCAAAAAAGGGAGACCGCAGTATCTTGACAACCATCCACCACTCCCACACAATCGCGTAAGCACAACCATCAACCCACACAACTGACCGTCACGCCTCGAGGGAAGCAACCCGAGAGGCATCACAATGCAGCACATGAAGGCAGGGAAAGCCCGCTATGCATGACACAAGGGAAGGATTGATATACCCAACCCCCTAGCGCCAACGAGACCAACGTTCCATTCCCAAAAAAGGGAGACCGCAGTATCTTGACAACCATCCACCACTTCCACACAATCGCATAAGGGCAACCATCAACCCACACAACTGATCATGCACAACCTGATCTTTGAGACAAGCATATGACTAGTAGAAGGATCAGCCATGTAGCATCACCAACAACATCTGCATTGTTTGAGGTATGACTGAGCTCACCACTCAGACCCCAACACAAGCCCAAACCATCATCCCGAACATTCAATTCCGTTCCATTAGTTTGTCCTTTGTACATGCACAACCTGATCTTTGGGACAAGCATATGACTAATGGAAGGATCAGCCAGGTTGCATCACCAACCACATCTGCAATGTTTGAGGTATGACTGAGCAGACCACTCAGACCCCAACACAAGCCCAAACCGTCTTTCCAAATCGACAGGAACCCAATTAATGAGTCATCACCTCTGCATGATGCTCAATACCGCAATTGTGCGAGAGAATTCAACCCAAGCATATAAACAGGGCCCGTATATCATAACTGACAAAATTCCACTACCAACAGGGAGAACTCCGAAGGGACAAGTGAGGGTCTTCTAGGTGGAGCTCACCCACCTGGGGATTCTTCTCTTGATGTATAACTGAGGAGAAAGTCAGCCCTGGCACTAATTTAATGAGACCCATCACAGTATCACCATCTTTCGATTAGTTTGTCTTTGTACATGCGGGACCTGATCTTTGAGTCAAGCATATGACTAGTTGAAGGATCAGCCATGTAGCATCACCAACAACATCTGCATTGTTTGAGGTATGACTGAGCTAACCACTCAGACCCCAACACAAGCCCAAACCGTCGTCCCGAACATTCAATTCCATTCGATTAGTTTTTCCTTTGTACATGCACCACCTGATCTTTGGGACAAGCATATGACTAATGGAAGGATCAGCCAGGTAGCATCACCAACCACATCTGCAATGTTTGAGGTATGACTGAGCAAACCACTCAGACCCCAACACAAGCCCAAACCATCTTCCCAAATCGACAGGATTCCCCTTAATGAGTCATCACCTCTGCGTGACGACGCTCGTGTATCTTGTCGAAACAATAGAAACACATTCTTCGCTTGATGTATAACCGAGGAGAACGTCAAACTTGTCACTGATTTAATGAGACCCTTCACAATATCACCATCTTTCGGTTAGTTTGTCCCTGTACATGCACAGACTGATCTTTGAGACAAGCATTTGACTAGTGTTCTCAACGGATATCCAACCAAGCCAAACCGTGTTCCATCATTCACATGGAAACATGCACAAGGACCAAATGAAAGCGAGGAGAAATTAATCCCCCACTTACGGATGAGGGTGCCAACGAGACCAACGTTCCCTTCCCAAAAAAGGGAGACCGCAGTATCTTGACAACCATCCACCACTCCCACACAATCGCGTAAGCACAACCATCAACCCACACAACTGACCGTGACGCCTCAAGGGAAGCAACCCGAGAGGCATCACAATGCAGCACATGAAGGCAGGGAAAGCCCGCTATGCATGACACAAGGGAAGGATTTATATACCCAACCCCCTAGAGCCAAGGAGACCAACGTTCCCTTCCCAAAAAAGGGAGACCGCAGTATCTTGACAACCATCCACCACTCCCACACAATCGCGTAAGCACAACCATCAACCCACACAACTGACTGTGACACCTCGAGGGAAGCAACCCGAGAGACATCACAATGCAGCACATGAAGGCAGGGAAAGCCCGCTATGCATGACACAAGGGAAGGATTTATATACCCAACCCCCTAGAGCCAAGGAGACCAACGTTCCCTTCCCAAAAAAGGGAGACCGCAGTATCTTGACAACCATCCACCACTCCCACACAATCGCGTAAGCACAACCATCAACCCACACAACTGACCGTGACGCCTCAAGGGAAGCAACCCCAGAGGCATCACAATGCAGCACATGAAGGCAGGGAAAGCCCGCTATGCATGACACAAGGGAAGGATTTATATACCCAACCCCCTAGAGCCAAGGAGACCAACGTTCCCTTCCCAAAAAAGGGAGACCGCAGTATCTTGACAACCATCCACCACTCCCACACAATCGCGTAAGCACAACCATCAACCCACACAACTGACCGTGACGCCTCGAGGGAAGCAACCCGAGAGGCATCACAATGCAGCACATGAAGGCAGGGAAAGCACCGCTATGCATGACACAAGGGAAGGATTGATATACCCAACCCCCTAGAGCCAACGAGACCAACGTTCCCTTCCCAAAAAAGGGAGACCGCAGTATCTTGACAGCCATCCACCACTCCCACACAATCGCGTAAGCACAACCATCAACCCACACAACTGACCGTGACGCCTCGAGGGAAGCAACCCGAGAGGCATCACAATGCAGCACATGAAGGCAGGGAAAGCCCGCTATGCATGACACAAGGGAAGGATTGATATACCCAACCCCCTAGAGCCAACGAGACCAACGTTCCCTTCCCAAAAAAGGGAGACCGCAGTATCTTGACAACCATCCACCACTCCCACACAATCGCGTAAGCACAACCATCAACCCACACAACTGACCGTGACGCCTCGAGGGAAGCAACCCGAGAGGCATCACAATGCAGCACATGAAGGCAGGGAAAGCCCGCTATGCATGACACAAGGGAAGGATTGATATACCCAACCCCCTAGAGCCAACGAGACCAACGTTCCCTTCCCAAAAAAGGGAGACCGCGGTATCTTGACAACCATCCACCACTCCCACACAATCGCATAAGCGCAACCATCAACCCACACAACTGATCATGCAGGACCTGATCTTTGAGACAAGCATATGACTAGTGGAAGGATCAGACATGTAGAATCACCAACAACATCTGCATTGTTTGAGGTATGACTGAGCTCACCACTCAGACCCCAACACAAGCCCAAACCGTCGTCCCGAACATTCAATTCCGTTCGATTAGTTTGTCCATTGTACATGCACAACCTGATCTTTGAGACAAGCATATGACTAATGGAAGGATCAACAAGGTTGCATCACCAACCAAATCTGCAATGTTTGAGGTATGACCCCACCTCAACGTCCTTCCCTTCAAGGCACGCCGCATGCACCAAGACGGGCCTCGAGGCCCCTTCAAATCGTCTCACTCGGATGCCATTGTCTGGAAACGACTATCAGCCCGCAAGATCACACATGCGACAAACCCCATCTCGTTGTCATCGTTTTTAGGGCGCACTACCTCGGGAAAGACAAGCCCCAAGCACGGGACGAATCATCGAGAATTCATGGCATTGCGTCCATGCCATTTTCCATGTCACTGGCCATGTCATCGGGTGGCTCTAGGCACGCAGGACAAGACCCACGCCCAGGGGGGGTCGCCGACCACTCCCCCCCCCTAAAGAGACATTTATGCATTTCCAGCTATTCCACCAGGAAACATCAACAGTGACGAGGAGACATACTGATGGGTTTAGACCACCCTAAGGGCACCGCAGTGCATGAAAGACAACACGGGTTGCCCTAAAAGAGCTATGAAACCATAGGAAGGGCCACCGACGTGACCCCTTAGGCACATGAAGGCCGCCGACACGTCATGGCATCCGTCCCGCGTCTCGTCCATCACCGCAGAGAAGACACGCCCCATGTCCAGAGCGGGTCCTCACGCATGAAAGGAATTATCTTGAGGCGGTCATTGTCATTACATACCGTACCCAACAACATATGACAAACCCCACCACGTCGTCCTTCCTTGCAAGGCACACCGCATCCTCCAAGGCAAGCCCCGATGCCCCTTCAAATCGTCCCACTCGGGTGGCGTTGTCTCCACGTGATTGTCAGTACGTCGGACCTGACACGCGACGCACCCCGGCTCATTGTCATCACTTTTATGGCGCATTACCTCAGACAAGACAAGCCCCAAGCACCGTATGAATCCTCAAGCTTTCATGGATTTGTCTGGAGGCCATTTTTCCATGTCCGTGGGCATGTCACTAGGTGGCTCTGGGCACGCAGGACAAGACCCACGCCCAGGGGGGGTCGCCGACCACTCCCCCCCTAAAGAGACATTTATGCATTTTCAGCTGTCCCACCAGGAAACATCAGCACTGACGAGGAGACATACTAACGGGTTTAGACAACCCTGTGGGCACCACAGCGCATGAAAGACAACACGTGTTGCCCTAAAAGATATATGAAACCATAGGAACAGCCACCGATGTGACCCCTTAGGCACATGAAGGCCGCCGACACGTAGTAGCATTCATCCCGGGTAGCGTCCAACACCGCCGAGAAGACAGGCCCCATGTCCAGAGAGGGTCCTCACGCATGAAATGAATTCTCTTTAGGTGGTCATTGTCATTACATACGGGACACGACAACAGATGACAAACCCCACCGCAACGTCCTTCCTTTCAAGGCACGCCACACGCACCAAGACGGGCCTCGAGGCCCCTTCAAATCGTCTCACTCGGATGCCATTGTCTGGACACGACTGTCAGTCCGCAGGATCACACATGCGACAAACCCCATCTCATTGTCATCGTTTTTAGGGCGCACTACCTCGGGCAAGACAAGCCCCAAGCACGGGACGAATCATCAGAAATTCATGGCACTGCGTCGATGCCATTTTCCATGTCACTCGGCATGTCAGTGGGTGGCTCTAGGCACGCAGGACAAGACCCACGCCCAGGGGGGGTCGCCGACCACTCCCCCCCTAAAGAGACATTTATGCATTTCCAGCTATACCACCAGGAAACATCAACAGTGACGAGGAGACATACTGATGGGTTTAGACCACCCTAAGGGCACCGCAGTGCATGAAAGACAACACGGGTTGCCCTAAAAGAGCTATGAAACCATAGGAAGGGCCACCGACGTGACCCCTTAGGCACATGAAGGCCGCCGACACGTCATGGCATCCGTCCCGCGTCTCGTCCATCACCGCAGAGAAGACGCGCCCCATGTCCAGAGCGAGTCCTCACGCCTCAAAGGAATTATCTTTAGGTGGTCATTGTCAATACATACCGTACCCAACAACATATGACAAACCCCACCACATCGTCCTTCCTTGCAAGGCACACCGCATCCACCAAGGCAAGCCCCGAGGCCCCTTCAAATCGTCTCACTCGGATGCCGTTGTCTCCACGTGATCGTCAGTACGTCGGACCTCACACACGCGACAAACCCCATCTCATTGTCATCGTTTTTATGGCGCACTACCTCGGGCAAGACAAGCCCGAAGCACGGGACAAATCATCAGGAATTCTTGGCATTGCGTCGATGCCATTTTCCACGTCACTCGGCGTGGGTCTGACACGCGACGCACCCCAGCTCATTGTCATCACTTTTATGGCGCATTACCTCAGACAAGACAAGCCCCAAGCACCGTACGAATCATCAGGCTTTCATGGATTCGTCTGGAGGCCGTTTTTCCATGTCCGTGGGCATGTCACTGGGTGGCTCTGGGCACACAGGACAAGACCCACGCCCAGGGGGGGTCGCCGACCACTCCCCCCCTAAAGAGACATTTATGCATTTCCAGCTGTCCCACCAGGAAACATCAGCACTGACGAGGAGACATACTGATGGGTTCAGACAACCCTGTGGGCACCACAGCGCATGAAAGACAACACGTGTTGCCCTAAAAGAGATATGAAACCATAGGAATAGCCACCAATGTGACCCCTTAGGCACATCAAGGCCGCCATCACGTACTAGCATCCATCCCGGGTAGCGTCCAACACCGCCGAGAAGACAGGCCCCATGTCCAGAGAGGGTCCTCACGCATGAAATGAATTCTCTTTAGGTGGTCATTATCATTACATACGGGACACGAAAACACATGAATAACCACACCTCAACGTCCTTCCTTTCAAGGCACACCGCATGCACCAAGACGGGCCTCGAGGCCCCTTCAAATCGTCTCACTCGGATGCCTTTGTCTGGAAACGACTGTCAGCCCGCAAGATCACACATGCGACAAAACCCATCTCATTGTCATCGTTTTTAGGGCGCACTACCTCGGGAAAGACAAGCCCCAAGCACGGGACGAATCATCAAGAATTCATGGCATTGCGTCGATGCCATTTTCCATGTCACTGGGCATGTCATCGGGTGGCTCTAGGCACGCAGGACAAGACCCACGCCCAGGGGGGGTCGCCGACCACTCCCCCCCTAAAGAGACATTTATGCATTTCCAGCTATTCCACCAGGAAACATCAAAAGTGACGAGGAGACATACTGAGGGGTTTAGACCACCCTAAGGGCACCGCAGTGCATGAAAGACAACACGGGTTGCCCTAAAAGAGCTATGAAACCATAGGAAGGGCCACCGACGTGACCCCTTAGGCACATGAAGGCCGCCGACACGTCATGACATCCGTCCCGCGTCTCGTCCATCACCGCAAAGAAGACACGCCCCATGTCCAGAGCGGGTCCTCACGCATGAAATGAATTATCTTTAGGCGGTCATTGTCATTACATACCGTACCCAACAACATATGACAAACCCCACCACGTCGTCCTTCCTTGCAAGGCACACCGCATCCTCCAAGGCAAGCCCCGATGCCCCTTCAAATCGTCCCACTCGGGTGGCGTTGTCTCCACGTGATTGTCAGTACCTCGGACCTGACACGCGACGCACCCCGGCTCATTGTCATCACTTTTATGGCGCATTACCTCAGACAAGACAAGCCCCAAGCACCGTATGAATCCTCAAGCTTTCATGGATTTGTCTGGAGGCCATTTTTCCATGTCCGTGGGCATGTCACTAGGTGGCTCTGGGCACGCAGGACAAGACCCACGCCCAGGGGGGGTCGCCGACCACTCCCCCCCTAAAGAGACATTTATGCCTTTCCAGCTGTCCCACCAGGAAACATCAGCACTGACGAGGAGACATACTGGAGGGTTTAGACAACCCTGTGGGCACCACAGCGCATGAAAGTCAACACGTGTTGCCCTAAAAGATATATGAAACCGTAGGAACAGCCACCGATGTGACCCCTTAGGCACATGAAGGCCGCCGACACGTAGTAGCATTCATCCCGGGTAGCGTCCAACACCGCCGAGAAGACAGGCCCCATGTCCAGAGAGGGTCCTCACGCATGAAATGAATTCTCTTTAGGTGGTCATTGTCATTACATACGGGACACGACAACAGATGACAAACCCCACCGCAACGTCCTTCCTTTCAAGGCACGCCACACGCACCAAGACGGGCCTCGAGGCCCCTTCAAATCGTCTCACTCGGATGCCATTGTCTGGACACGACTGTCAGTCCGCAGGATCACACATGCGACAAACCCCATCTCATTGTCATCGTTTTTAGGGCGCACTACCTCGGGCAAGACAAGCCCCAAGCACGAGACGAATCATCAGGAATTCATGGCACTGCGTCGATGCCATTTTCCATGTCACTCGGCATGTCATTGGGTGGCTCTAGGCACGCAGGACAAGACCCACGCCCAGGGGGGGTCGCCGACCACTCCCCCCCTAAAGAGACATTTATGCATTTCCAGCTATACCACCAGGAAACATCAACAGTGACGAGGAGACATACTGATGGGTTTAGACCACCCTAAGGGCACTGCAGTGCATGAAAGACAACACGGGTTGCCCTAAAAGAGCTATGAAACCATAGGAAGGGCCACCGACGTGACCCCTTAGGCACATGAAGGCCGCCGACACGTCATGGCATCCGCCCCGCGTCTCGTCCATCACCGCAGAGAAGACACGCCCCATGTCCAGAGCTGGTCCTCACGCCTCAAAGGAATTATCTTTAGGCGGTCATTGTCAATACATACCGTACCCAACAACATATGACAAACCCCACCACGTCGTCCTTCCTTGCAAGGCACACCGCATCCACCAAGGCAAGACCCGAGGTCCCTTCAAATCGTCCCACTCGGATGGCGTTGTCTCCACGTGATTGTCAGTACGTCGGACCTGACACGCGACGCACCCCGGCTCATTATCATCACTTTTATGACGCATTACCTCAGACAAGACAAGCCCCAAGCACCGTACGAATAATCAAGCTTTCATGGATTTGTCTGGAGGTCGTTTTTCCATGTTCGTGGGCATGTCACTGGGTGGCTCTGGGCACGCAGGACAAGACCCACGCCCAGGGGGGGTCGCCGACCACTCCCCCCCTAAAGAGACATTTATGCATTTCCAGCTGTCCCACCAGGAAACATCAGCACTGACGAGGACACATACTGATGGGTTCAGACAACCCAATGGGCACCACAACGCATGAAAGACAGCACGTGTTGCCCTTAAAGAGCTACGAATCCATACGAACAGCCACCAAAGTGACCCCTTAGGCACACGAAGGCCGCCGACACGTCATGGCATCCGTCCCGGGTATCATCCAACACCGCCGAGAAGACAGGACCCATGTCCAGAGCGGGTCCCCGCGCATGAAATGAATTATCTTTAGGCGGTCATTGTCTTTACATTCCGAACACAACAACATGTGACAAACCCCACCTCGACGTCCTTCCTTTCAAGAAACGCCGCATGCACCAAGACGGGCCCCGAGACCCCTTCAAATCGTCTCACTCGGATGCCATTGTCTGAACGCGACTGTCAGTCCGCAGGATCTCGAAGGCGACAAACACCATCCCATTGTCATCGTTTTTATGGCGCACTACCTCGGGCAAGACAAGCCCCAAGCACGGGACGAATCATCAGGCATTCATGGCATTACGTCGATGTCATTTTGCATGTCAATGGGCATCACATTGGGTGGCTCTAGGCACGCAAGACAAGACCCACGCCCGGGGGGGTCGCCGACCACTCCCCCCCTAAAGAGACATTTATGCATTTCCAGCTATTCCACCAGGAAACATCAACACCGACGAGGAGACATACTGATGGGTTTAGACCACCCTGAGGGCAGGGCAGCGCATGAAAGGCAACACGTGTTGCCCTAAAAGAGCTATGAAACCATAGGAAGGGCCACCGACGTGACCCCTTAGGCACATGAAGGCCGCCGACACGTCATGGCATCCGTCCCACGTATCGTCCATCACCACAGCGAAGACACGCCCCATGTCCAGAGCGGGTCCCCACGCATGAAAGGAATTCTCTTTAGGCGGTCATTGTCATTACATACCGGACCCAACAACATATGACAAACCCCACCTCATTGTCCTTCCATTCAAGGCACACCGCATCCACCAAGGCAAGCCCTGAGGCCCCTTCAAATCCTCTCACCCGGATGGCGTTGTCTCCACCTGATTGTCAGTACGGAGGACCTGACACGCGACGAAACCCGGCTCATTGTCATCACTTTTATGGCGCACTACCTCGAACAAGACAAGCCCCAAGCACCGGACGAATCATCAAGCTGTCTTTGCTTTGTCCGGAGGCTGTTTTTCCATGTCCGTGGGCATGTCACTGGGTGGCTCTGGGCACGCAGGACAAGACCCACGCCCAGGGGGGGTCGCCGACCACTCCCCCCCTAAAGAGACATTTATGCATTTCCAGCTGTCCCACCAGGAAACATCAGCACTGACGAGGAGACATACTGATGGGTTTAGACAACCCTGTGGGCACCACAGCGCATGAAAGACAACACGTGTTGCCCTAAAAGAGATATGAAACCATAGGAACAGCCACTGATGTGACCCCTTAGGCACATCAAGGCCGCCGACACGTAGTAGCATTCGTCGCGGGTAGCATCCAACACCGCCGAGAAGACAGGCCCCATGTCCAGAGCGGGTCCTCGCGCATGAAATGAATTCTCTTTAGGTGGTCATTGTCATTACATACGGGACACGACAACATATGAAAAACCCCACCTCGACGTCCTTCCTTTCAAGGCACGCCGCATGCACCAAGACGGGCCCTGAGGCCCCTTCAAATCGTCTCACTCGGATGCCATTGTCTGGACGCGACTGTCAGTCCGCAGGATCGCACATGCGACAAACCCCGTCTCATTGCCATCGTTTTTAGGGCGCACTACCTCGGGCAAGACAAGCCCCAAGCACGGGACGAATCATCAGGAATTCATGGCATTGCGTCGATGCCATTTTCCATGTCACTGGGCATGTCTGTGGGTGGCTCTCGGCACGCAGGACAAGACCCACGCCCAGGGGGGGTCGCCGACCACTCCCCCCCTAAAGAGACATTTATGCATTTCCAGCTATTCCACCAGGAAACATCAACACTGACGAGGAGACATACTGAGTGGTTTAGACCACCCAGAGGGAACCGCAGCGCATGAAAGGCAACACGTGTTGCCCTAAAAGGGCTATGAAACCATAGGAAGGGACACCGACGTGGCCCCTTAGGCACATGAAGGCCGCCGACACGTCATGGCATCCGTCCCGCGTATCGTCCAACACCGCCGAGGAGACAGGACCCATGTCCAGAGCGGGTCCTCACGCATGAAATGAATTCTCTTTAGGTGGTCATTGTCTTTACATACCGGACACAACAACATATGACAAACCCCACCGCAACGTCCTTCCTTTCAAGGCACGCCGCACGCACCAAGACGGGCCCCGAGGCCCCTTCAAATCGCCTCACTAGGATTCCATTGTCTGGACGCGATTGTCAGTCCGTAGGATCTCACAGGCGACAAACCCCACCCATCTCATTGTCATCGGTTTTATGGCGCACCACCTCGGGCAAGACAAGACCCTAGCACGGGAAGAATCATCAGGAATTCAGGGCATTGCGTCGATGCCATTTTCCATGTCACTGGGCATGTCATTGGGTGGCTCTAGGCACGCAGGACAAGACCCACGCCCAGGGGGGTCGCCGACCACTCCCCCCCTAAAGAGACATTTATGCATTTCCAGCTATCCCACCAGGAAACATCAACACTGACGAGGAGACATACTGATGGGTTTAGACCACCCTGAGGGCACCACAGCGCATGAAAGACAACACGTGTTGCCCTAAAAGAGCTATGAAACCATAGGAAGGGCCACCGACGTGACCCCTTATGCACATGAAGGCCACCGACAAGTCATGGCATCCATCCCGCGTATCGTCGATCACCGCCGAGAAGACACGCCCCATGTCCAGAGCGGGTCCTCACTCATGAAAAGAATTCTCTTTAGGTGGTAATTGTAATTACATACAGGACCCAACAACATATGAAAAACCCCACCTCGACGTCCTTCCTTTCAAGGCACGTCGCATCCACCAAGACATGCCCCGAGGCCACTTCAAATCGTCTCACTCGGATGGCTTTGTCTCCACGCGATTGTCAGTTCGTCGGACCTGACACGCGACGAACCCCGTCTCATTGTCATCGCTTTTATGGGGCACTACCGCGGGCAAGACAAGCCCCAAGCACAGGAGGAATCATCTAGAGGCCATTTTTCCATGTCTGTGGGCATGTCACTGGGTGGCTCTGGGCACGCAGGACAAGACCCACGCCCAGGGGGGGTCGCCGACCACTCCCCCCCTAAAGAGACATTTCTGCATTTCCAGCTCTCCCACCAGGAAACATCAGCACTGACGAGGAGACATACTGAGTGGTTTAGACCACCCAGAGGGAACCGCAGCGCATGAAAGACAACACGTGTTGCCCTAAAAGAGCTATGAAACCATAGGAACGGCAACCGACGTGACCCCTTAGGCACGTGAAGGCCGCCGACACGTCATGGCATCCTTCCCGCGTATCGTCGACCACCGCCGAGAAGACAGACCCCATGTCCAGAGCGGGTCCTCACGCATGAAATGAATTCTCTTTAGGTGGTCGGTGTCGTTACATACCGAACCCAACAACATATGACAAACCCCAGCTCGGCGTCCTTCCTTTCAAGGCACCCCGCATCCACCAAGACAAGCCTCGAGGCCCCTTCAAATCGTCTCACTCGGATGGCATTGTCTCCACGCGATTGTCGGTACGTAGGACCTCACACGCGACGAACCCCGGCTCATTGTCAAAGCTTTTAAGGCGCA
>CAUJRU010001995.1:0-15000 GCA_963277665.1 Viscum album | reverse complement strand
TTACCCAGCACCGATGAGAATAGCCAAACCGATCACTTCCCACGAATCCACAGGATCCCGGTTAATGAGTCATCACCTCCGCATGACGCTCGTGTATCTTGCAGAAACAGTAGATACACATTCTCAAGCCGCCCTTATGAACATCATCACCCAAGGCATGACTGAGGAGGAAGGCACCCCAACTTGTCCAATAATGAACCATGGCAACCGTTTGCCTGGTGGTGTGAGTTTCTCAGGACCCAAATAACTCACAGGTGGCCCCGACAATGCGTTGGGCAAAGCACTCCCGCAAATCACTGCCCAAGGAAGCTTGCTACGGTTCGCATGGAATATCACTGAATGGGAAATTTAGGAGCACGGTCTCTCATCCTGGTGATACCGACAGTTTCGCGCTTGAACCACTACCAAAATCCCACAACGCTCCAGAGAAGGTGAGGAAAAGGCAGGTACAGCAAAGGACGACAAAGGAACCCAATCCCACCATGCCTCCCACATCCCAACATCTGCAAGAACTCAACCACACTCGGTGGCTTTTAAGCATAGCCCGACCCGCAACGCTCCATGAAAGGTGAGGAAAAAGGTGGGTACGACAGGACGGGGAAACAACCCAATCCCGCCCATACCCCCCACATCCCACCAGTGAGGAAAAAGGTAGGAACGTCAGGGGATGAGGAGGGAAACCCCCATCCCGCCGTGCCTCCCACATCTCACATTCCGTAGGAACTCAACCGCCATGAGGCAGCTTTTAAGCAGACGAACCAGCAACGCTCAAGAGACGTCGAGGAAAAGGAGTCATGGTAGGTACGGGGGTCCTATGTCCCGCCGCGCCGCCCACATCCCACCATCCACAGGATCCCACAAACCGTGAGGCGGTATTTAAGCACCCAGCCCGCAATGCTCCACAGACGGGGAGGAAAAGGCAGGCACGTCAGGGGACGGGGCAAAAACCCAATCCCGCCGCGCCGCCCACATCCCACCATCCGCAGCAACTCAACCACCCTGAGGCGGCTTTTAAGCAAGCCAAGCCGCACTGCTCTAGAGAAGGCGAGGGAAGGGCAGGAGCGTCGAGGGACGACAAAGGAACACCAACCCACCATGCCTCCCACATCCCACCATCCAAGGAACTCCGCCACCGACAGGTGGCCTTTTAAGCAAGCCCGAACCGCAACGCTCCATGAAAGGTGAGGAAAAAGGCGGGCACGGCATGAGACTGGGCAAAAACCCATTCTTTCCAATGCCCCCCACATCCCACCGGTGAGGAAAAGGAATTACAGCGTCCCACCGCCATGCCTCCCACATCCCACCTTCCGAAGGAACTCAACCGCCATGAGGCAGATTTTAAGCAGACGAACCCACAACGCTCCAGGGACGTTGAGGAAAAGGAGTCATGACAGGAACGGAGGCCCTATGTCCCGCCGCACCCCCCACATCCCACCATTCAAAAGAACTCAACCACCGTTGAGAAACTTTTAACCAAGAACCAGGACACCAACCATGCTCATCTATCATCATCCCATCCAAGTTATATCTGTCTAGTATCGCATCGTCTTTTTAGCAAGCCCTTGGAAGACGGAACCGCAATTGTGCGAGAGAATTCAACCCAAGCATATAGACGGGGCCCCTACATCAGCACCAAAAAAATTCCACTACCAACAGGGAGAACTCCAAAGGGACAAGTGAGGGTCTTCTAGGTGGAGCTCACCCACCTGGGGATTCTTCGCTTGAGATATAACCGAGGAGAAAGTCACCCCTGGAACTGATTTAATGAGACCCGTCACAGTATCACCATCTTTCGATTAGTTTGTCCTTTACATGCGGGACCTGATCTTTGAGACAGGCATATGACTAGTGGAAGGATCAGCCATGTAGCATCACCAACAACATCTGCATTGTTTGGGGTATGACTGAGCTGACCACTCAGACCCCAACACAAGCCCAAACCGTCGTCCCGAACATTCAATTCTGTTCGATTAGTTTGTCCTTTGTACATGCACAACCTGATCTTTGAGACAAGCATATGACTAATGGAAGGATCAGCCAGGTAGCATCACCAACCACATCTGCAATGTTTGAGGTATGACTGAGCAGACCACTCAGACCCCAACACAAGCCCCAACCATCTTCCCAAATCGACAGGATTCCCCTTAATGAGTCATCACCTCCGCATGACGCTCGTGTATCTTGCAGAAACAGTAGATACACATTCTCAAGCCACCCTTATGAACATCATCACCCAAGGCATGACTGAGGAGGAAGGCACCCCAACTTGTCCAATAATGAACCATGGAAATCGTCACCCTGTTGGTGTGAGTTTCTTAGGACCCAAATAACTCGCACGTGGCCCCGACAATGCGTTGAGCAAAGCACTCCCACCAATCATTGCCCAAGGCAGCTTGCTATGGTTCGCATGAAATATCGCTGAATGAGAAATTTAGGAGCACGCTCTTGCATCCTGGTGATACCGACAGTTTCGCGCTTGAACCACTACCAAAATTCCACAACGCTCCAGAGAAGGTGAGGAAAAGGCGGTACAGCAAGGGACGACAAAGGAACCCAATCCCACCATGCCTCCCACATCCCAACATCTGCAAGAACTCAACCACACTCGGTGGCTTTTAAGCATAGCCCGACCCGCAACGCTCCATGAAAGGTGAGGAAAAAGGTGGGTACGACAGGACGGGGAAACAACCCAATCCCGCCCATACCCCCCACATCCCACCAGTGAGGAAAAAGGTAGGAACGTCAGGGGATGAGGAGGGAAACCCCCATCCCGCCGTGCCTCCCACATCTCACATTCCGTAGGAACTCAACCGCCATGAGGCAGCTTTTAAGCAGACGAACCAGCAACGCTCAAGAGACGTCAAGGAAAAGGAGTCAGGGTAGGTACGGGGGTCCTATGTCCCGCCGCGCCGCCCACATCCCACCATCCACAGGATCCCACAAACCGTGAGGCGGTATTTAAGCACCCAGCCCGCAATGCTCCACAGACGGGGAGGAAAAGGCAGGCACGTCAGGGGACGGGGCAAAAACCCAATCCCGCCGCGCCTCCCACATCCCACCATCCGCAGCAACTCAACCACCCTGAGGCGGCTTTTAAGCAAGCCAAGCCGCACTGCTCTAGAGAAGGCGAGGGAAGGGCAGGAGCGTCGAGGGACGACAAAGGAACACCAACCCACCATGCCTCCCACATCCCACCATCCAAGGAACTCCGCCACCGACAGGTGGCCTTTTAAGCAAGCCCGAACCGCAACGCTCCATGAAAGGTGAGGAAAAAGGCGGGCACGGCATGAGACTGGGCAAAAACCCATTCTTTCCAATGCCCCCCACATCCCACCGGTGAGGAAAAGGAATTACAGCGTCCCACCGCCATGCCTCCCACATCCCACCTTCCGAAGGAACTCAACCGCCATGAGGCAGATTTTAAGCAGACGAACCCACAACGCTCCAGGGACGTTGAGGAAAAGGAGTCATGACAGGAACGGAGGCCCTATGTCCCGCCGCACCCCCCACATCCCACCATTCAAAAGAACTCAACCACCGTTGCGAAACTTTTAACCAAGAACCAGGACACCAACCATGCTCATCTATCATCATCCCATCCAAGTTATATCTGTCTAGTATCGCATTGTCTTTTTAGCAAGCCCTTGGAAGACGGAACCGCAATTGTGCGAGAGAATTCAACCCAAGCATATAGACGGGGCCCCTACATCAGCACCAAAAAAATTCCACTACCAACAGGGAGAACTCCAAAGGGACAAGTGAGGGTCTTCTAGGTGGAGCTCACCCACCTGGGGATTCTTCGCTTGAGATATAACCGAGGAGAAAGTCACCCCTGGCACTGATTTAATGAGACCCGTCACAGTATCACCATCTTTCGATTAGTTTGTCCTTTACATGCGGGACCTGATCTTTGAGACAGGCATATGACTAGTGGAAGGATCAGCCATGTAGCATCACCAACAACATCTGCATTGTTTGGGGTATGACTGAGCTGACCACTCAGACCCCAACACAAGCCCAAACCGTCGTCCCGAACATTCAATTCTGTTCGATTAGTTTGTCCTTTGTACATGCACAACCTGATCTTTGAGACAAGCATATGACTAATGGAAGGATCAGCCAGGTAGCATCACCAACCACATCTGCAATGTTTGAGGTATGACTGAGCAGACCACTCAGACCCCAACACAAGCCCCAACCATCTTCCCAAATCGACAGGATTCCCCTTAATGAGTCATCACCTCCGCATGACGCTCGTGTATCTTGCAGAAACAGTAGATACACATTCTCAAGCCACCCTTATGAACATCATCACCCAAGGCATGACTGAGGAGGAAGGCACCCCAACTTGTCCAATAATGAACCATGGAAATCGTTACCCTGTTGGTGTGAGTCTCTTAGGACACAAATAACTCGCACGTGGCCCCGACAATGCGTTGAGCAAAGCACTCCCACCAATCATTGCCCAAGGCAGCTTGCTATGGTTCGCATGGAATATCGCTGAATGAGAAATTTAGGAGCACGCTCTCGCATCCTGGTGATACCGACAGTTTCGCGCTTGAACCACTACCAAAATTCCACAACGCTCCAGAGAAGGTGAGGAAAAGGCGGTACAGCAAGGGACGACAAAGGAACCCAATCCCACCATGCCTCCCACATCCCAACATCTGCAAGAACTCAACCACACTCAGTGGATTTTAAGCAAAGCCCGACCCGCAACGCTCCATGAAAGGTGAGGAAAAAGGTGGGTACGACAGGACGGGGAAACAACCCAATCCCGCCCATACCCCCCACATCCCACCAGTGAGGGAAAAGGTAGGAACGTCAGGGGATGAGGAGGGAAACCCCCATCCCGCCGTGCCTCCCACATCTCACATTCCGTAGGAACTCAACCGCCATGAGGCAGCTTTTAAGCAGACGAACCAGCAACGCTCAAGAGACGTCGAGGAAAAGGAGTCATGGTAGGTACGGGGGTCCTATGTCCCGCCGCGCCGCCCACATCCCACCATCCACAGGATCCCACAAACCGTGAGGCGGTATTTAAGCACCCAGCCCGCAATGCTCCACAGACGGGGAGGAAAAGGCAGGCACGTCAGGGGACGGGGCAAAAACCCAATCCCGCCGCGCCCCCCACATCCCACCATCCGCAGCAACTCAACCACCCTGAGGCAGCTTTTAAGCAAGCAAAGCCGCACTGCTCTAGAGAAGGCGAGGGAAGGGCAGGAGCGTCGAGGGACGACAAAGGAACACCAACCCACCATGCCTCCCACATCCCACCATCCAAGGAACTCCGCCACCAACAGGTGGCCTTTTAAGCAAGCCCGAACCGCAACGCTCCATGAAAGGTGAGGAAAAAGGCGGGCACGGCATGAGACTGGGCAAAAACCCATTCTTTCCAATGCCCCCCACATCCCACCGGTGAGGAAAAGGAATTACAGCGTCCCACCGCCATGCTTCCCACATCCCACCTTCCGAAGGAACTCAACCGCCGTGAGGCAGATTTTAAGCAGACGAACCCACAACGCTCCAGGGACGTTGAGGAAAAGGAGTCATGACAGGAACAGAGGCCCTATGTCCCGCCGCACCCCCCACATCCCACCATTCAAAAGAACTCAACCACCGTTGCGAAACTTTTAACCAAGAACCAGGACACCAACCATGCTCATCTATCATCATCCCATCCAAGTTATATCTGTCTAGTATCGCATCGTCTTTTTAGCAAGCCCTTGGAACCCGAAACCAAAATTGTGCGAGAGAATTCAACCCAAGCATATAGACGGGGCCCGTACATCAGCACCAACAAAATTCCACTACCAACAGGGAGAACTCCAAAGGGACAAGTGAGGGTCTTCAAGGTGGAGCTCACCCACCTGGGGATTCTTCGCTTGAGGTATAACCGAGGAGAAAGTCAGCCCTGGCACTGATTTAATGAGACCCGTCACAGTATCACCATCTTTCGATTAGTTTGTCCTTTACATGCGGGACCTGATCTTTGAGACAGGCATATGACTAGTGGAAGGATCAACCATGTAGCATCACCAACCACATCTGCAATGTTTGAGGTATGACTGAGCAGACCACTCAGACCCCAACACAAGCCCAAACCGTCGTCCCGAGCATTCAATTCCATTCGATTAGTTTGTCCTTCGTACATGCACAGCCTGATCTTTGAGACAATAATATGACTAATGGAAAGATCAACCGGGTACCATCACCAACCACATCTGCAATGTTTGAGGTATGACTGAGCAGACCACTCAGACCCCAACACAAGCCCGAACCATCTCTTCCCAAATCGACATGTTTCCCCTTAATTAGTCATCACCTCTGCATGACGCTCGTGTATCTTGCAGAAACAGTAGATACACATTCTCAAGCCACCCTTATGAACATCATCACCCAAGGCATGACTGAGGAGGAAGGCACCCCAACTTGTCCAATAATGAACCATGGAAATCGTTACCCTGTTGGTGTGAGTTTCTTAGGACCCAAATAACTCGCACGTGGCCCCGACAATGCGTTGAGCAAAGCACTCCCACCAATCATTGCCCAAGGCAGCTTGCTATGGTTCGCATGGAATATCACTGAATGAGAAATTTAGGAGCACGCTCTCGCATCCTGGTGATACCGACAGTTTCGCGCTTGAACCACTACCAAAATTCCACAACGCTCCAGAGAAGGTGAGGAAAAGGCGGTACAGCAAGGGACGACAAAGGAACCCAATCCCACCATGCCTCCCACATCCCAACATCTGCAAGAACTCAACCACAATCAGTGGATTTTAAGCAAAGCCCGACCCGCAACGCTCCATGAAAGGTGAGGAAAAAGGTGGGTACGACAGGACGGGGAAACAACCCAATCCCACCCATACCCCCCACATCCCACCAGTGAGGAAAAAGGTAGGAACGTCAGGGGATGAGGAGGGAAACCCCCATCCCGCCGTGCCTCCCACATCTCACATTCCGTAGGAACTCAACCGCCATGAGGCAGCTTTTAAGCAGACGAACCAGCAACGCTCAAGAGACGTCGAGGAAAAGGAGTCATGGTAGGTACGGGGGTCCTATGTCCCGCCGCGCCGCCCACATCCCACCATCCACAGGATCCCACAAACCGTGAGGCGGTATTTAAGCACCCAGCCCGCAATGCTCCACAGACGGGGAGGAAAAGGCAGGCACGTCAGGGGACGGGGCAAAAACCCAATCCCGCCGCGCCCCCCACATCCCACCATCCGCAGCAACTCAACCGCCCTGAGGCAGCTTTTAAGCAAGCAGAGCCGCACTGCTCTAGAGAAGGCGAGGGAAGGGCAGGAGCGTCGAGGGACGACAAAGGAACACCAACCCACCATGCCTCCCACATCCCACCATCCAAGGAACTCCGCCACCAACAGGTGGCCTTTTAAGCAAGCCCGAACCGCAACGCTCCATGAAAGGTGAGGAAAAAGGCGGGCACGGCATGAGACTGGGCAAAAACCCATTCTTTCCAATGCCCCCCACATCCCACCGGTGAGGAAAAGGAATTACAGCGTCCCACCGCCATGCCTCCCACATCCCACCTTCCGAAGGAACTCAACCGCCATGAGGCAGATTTTAAGCAGACGAACCCACAACGCTCCAGGGACGTTGAGGAAAAGGAGTCATGACAGGAACGGAGGCCCTATGTCCCGCCGCACCCCCCACATCCCACCATTCAAAAGAACTCAACCACCGTTGCGAAACTTTTAACCAAGAACCAGGACACCAACCATGCTCATCTATCATCATCCCATCCAAGTTATATCTGTCTAGTATCGCATCGTCTTTTTAGCAAGCCCTTGGAACCCGAAACCAAAATTGTGCGAGAGAATTCAACCCAAGCATATAGACGGGGCCCTTACATCAGCACCAACAAAATTCCACTACCAACAGGGAGAACTCCAAAGGGACAAGTGAGGTTCTTCTAGGTGGAGCTCACCCACCTGGGGATTCTTCGCTTGATGTATAACCGAGGAGAAAGTCAGCCGTGTCACTGATTTAATGAGACCCTTCACAGTATCACCATCTTTCGATTAGTTTGTCCTTGTACATGCAGGACCTGATCTTTGAGACACGCATATGACTAGTGGAAGGATCACCCATGTAGCGTCACTAACCACATCTGCAATGTTTGAGGTATGACTGAGCAGACCACTCAGACCCCAACACAAGCCTAAACCGTCGTCCCGAGCATTCAATTCCATTCGATTAGTTTGTCCTTTGTACATGCACGACCTGATCTTTGATACAAGCATATGACTAATGGAAGGATCAGCCAGGTAGCATCACCAACCACATCTGCAATGTTTGAGGTATGACTGAGCAAACCACTCAGACCCCAACACAAGCCCAAACCATCTTCCCAAATCGACATGTTTCCCCTTAATTAGTCATCACCTCTGTATGACGCTCGTGTATCTTGCAAAAACAATAGATACACATTCTTCGCTTGATGTATAACCGAGGAGAACGTCAAACTTGTCACTGATTTAATGAGACCCTTCACAGTATCACCATCTTTCGGTTAGTTTGTCCCTGTACATGCACAGACTGATCTTTGAGACAAGCATATGACTAGTGTTCTCATCGGATATCCAACCAAGCCAAACCGTGTTCCATCATTCACATGGAAACATGTACAAGGACCAAATGAAAGCGAGGAGAAATTAAACCCCCACTTACGGATGAGGGTGCCAACGAGACCAACGTTCCCTTCCCAAAAAAGGGAGACCGCAGTATCTTGACAACCATCCACCACTCCCACACAATCGCGTAAGCACAACCATCAACCCACACAACTGACCGTCACGCCTCGAGGGAAGCAACCCGAGAGGCATCACAATGCAGCACATGAAGGCAGGGAAAGCCCGCTATGCATGACACAAGGGAAGGATTGATATACCCAACCCCCTAGCGCCAACGAGACCAACGTTCCATTCCCAAAAAAGGGAGACCGCAGTATCTTGACAACCATCCACCACTTCCACACAATCGCATAAGGGCAACCATCAACCCACACAACTGATCATGCACAACCGGATCTTTGAGACAAGCATATGACTAGTAGAAGGATCAGCCATGTAGCATCACCAACAACATCTGCATTGTTTGAGGTATGACTGAGCTCACCACTCAGACCCCAACACAAGCCCAAACCATCATCCCGAACATTCAATTCCGTTCCATTAGTTTGTCCTTTGTACATGCACAACCTGATCTTTGGGACAAGCATATGACTAATGGAAGGATCAGCCAGGTTGCATCACCAACCACATCTGCAATGTTTGAGGTATGACTGAGCAGACCACTCAGACCCCAACACAAGCCCAAACCGTCTTTCCAAATCGACAGGAACCCAATTAATGAGTCATCACCTCTGCATGATGCTCAATACCGCAATTGTGCGAGAGAATTCAACCCAAGCATATAAACAGGGCCCGTATATCATAACTGACAAAATTCCACTACCAACAAGGAGAACTCCGAAGGGACAAGTGAGGGTCTTCTAGGTGGAGCCTCACCCACCTGGGGATTCTTCTCTTGATGTATAACTGAGGAGAAAGTCAGCCCTGGCACTAATTTAATGAGACCCATCACAGTATCACCATCTTTCGATTAGTTTGTCTTTGTACATGCGGGACCTGATCTTTGAGTCAAGCATATGACTAGTTGAAGGATCAGCCATGTAGCATCACCAACAACATCTGCATTGTTTGAGGTATGACTGAGCTAACCACTCAGACCCCAACACAAGCCCAAACCGTCGTCCCGAACATTCAATTTCATTCGATTAGTTTTTCCTTTGTACATGCACCACCTGATCTTTGGGACAAGCATATGACTAATGGAAGGATCAGCCAGGTAGCATCACCAACCACATCTGCAATGTTTGAGGTATGACTGAGCAAACCACTCAGACCCCAACACAAGCCCAAACCATCTTCCAAATCGACAGGATTCCCCTTAATGAGTCATCACCTCTGCGTGACGACGCTCGTGTATCTTGTCGAAACAATAGATACACATTCTTCGCTTGATGTATAACCGAGGAGAACGTCAAACTTGTCACTGATTTAATGAGACCCTTCACAATATCACCATCTTTCGGTTAGTTTGTCCCTGTACATGCACAGACTGATCTTTGAGACAAGCATTTGGACTAGTGTTCTCAACGGATATCCAACCAAGCCAAACAGTGTTCCATCATTCACATGGAAACATGCACAGAGACCAAATGAAAGCGAGGAGAAATTAATCCCCCACTTACGGATGAGGTGCCAACGAGACAACGTTCCCTTCCCAAAAAAGGGAGACCGCAGTATCTTGACAACCATCCACCACTCCCACACAATCGCGTAAGCACAACCATCACCCACACAACTGACCGTGACGCCTCAAGGGAAGCAACCGAGAGGCATCACAATGCAGCACATGAAGGCAGGGAAAGCCCGCTATGCATGACACAAGGGAAGGATTTATATACCCAACCCCCTAGAGCCAAGGAGACCAACGTTCCCTTCCCAAAAAAGGGAGACCGCAGTATCTTGACAACCATCCACCACTCCCACACAATCGCGTAAGCACAACCATCAACCACACAACTGACTGTGACACCTCGAGGGAAGCAACCCGAGAGACATCACAATGCAGCACATGAAGGCAGGGGAAAGCCCGCTATGCATGACACAAGGGAAGGATTTATATACCCAACCCCCTAGAGCCAAGGAGACCAACGTTCCCTTCCCAAAAAGGGAGACCGCAGTATCTTGACAACCATCCACCACTCCACACAATCGCGTAAGCACAACCATCAACCCACACAACTGCCCGTGACGCCTCAAGGGAAGCAACCCCAGAGGCATCACAATGCAGCACATGAAGGCAGGGAAAGCCCGCTATGCATGACACAAGGGAAGGATTTAATATACCCAACCCCCTAGAGCCAAGGAGACCAACGTTCCCTTCCCAAAAAAGGGAGACCGCAGTATCTTGACAACCATCCACCACTCCCACACAATCGCGTAAGCACAACCATCAACCCACACAACTGACTGTGACGCCTCGAGGGAAGCAACCCGAGAGACATCACAATGCAGCACATGAAGGCAGGAAAGCCCGCTCATGCATGACACAAGGGAAGGATTGATATACCCAACCCCCTAGAGCCAACGAGACCAACGTTCCCTTCCAAAAAAGGGAGACCGCAGTATCTTGACAGCCATCCACCACTCCCACACAATCGCGTAAGCACAACCATCAACCCACACAACTGACCGTGACGCCTCAAGGGAAGCAACCCGAGAGGCATCACAATGCAGCACATGAAGGCAGGGAAAGCCCGCTATGCATGACACAAGGGAAGGATTTATATACCCAACCCCCTAGAGCCAACGAGACCAACGTTCCCTTCCAAAAAAGGGAGACCGCAGTATCTTGACAACCATCCACCACTCCCACACAATCGCGTAAGCACAACCATCAACCCACACAACTGACCGTGACGCCTCGAGGGAAGCAACCCGAGAGGCATCACAATGCAGCACATGAAGGCAGGGAAAGCCCGCTATGCATGACACAAGGGAAGGATTGATATACCCAACCCCCTAGAGCCAACGAGACAACGTTCCCTTCCCAAAAAGGAGACCGCAGTATCTTGACCACCATCCACACTCCCACACAATCGCATAAGCGCAACCATCAACCACACAACTGATCATGCAGGACCTGACCTTTGAGACAAGCATATGACTAGTGGAAGGATCAGCCATGTAGCATACCAACAACATCTGCATTGTTTGAGGTATGACTGAGCTCACCACTCAGACCCCAACACAAGCCCAAACCGTCGTCTCGAACATTCAATCCGTCGATTAGTTTGTCCTTTGTACATGCACAACCTGATTTTTGAGACAAGCATATGACTAATGGAAGGATCAGACAGGTTGCACCACCAACAACATCTGCAATGTTTGAGGTATGACTGAGCAGACCACTCAGACCCCAACACAATCCCAACCGTCTTCCCAAATCGACAGGAACCCAATTAATGAGTCTTCACCTCTGCATGATGCTCAAACCGCAATTGTGCGAAGAGAATTCAACCCAAGCATATAAACAGGGCCCGTATATCAGCACTAACAAAATTCCACTACCAACAGGGAGAACTCCCGATGGGGACAAGTGAGGATCTTCTAGGTGGAGCTCACCCACCTGGGGATTCTTCGCTTGATGTATAACCGAGGAGAAAGTCAGCCGTGTCACTGATTTAATGAGACCCTTCACAGTATCACCATCTTTCGATTAGTTTGTCCCTGTACATGCACTAACTGATCTTTGAGACAAGCATATGACTAGTGGAAGGATCAACCATGTAGCATTACCAACAACATCTGCATTGTTTGTGGTATAACTGAGCAGACCACTCAGACCCCAACACAAGCCCTAACCATCATCCGAACATTCAATTCCGTTCGATTAGTTTATCCTTTGTAAATGCACAACCTGATCTTTGAGACAAGCATATGACTAATGGTAGGATCAGCCAGGTAGCATCACCAACCACATCTGCAATGTTTGAGGTATGACTGAGCAGACCACTCACACCCCAACACAAGCCAAATCATCTTCCAAATCGACAGGATTCCCCTTAATGAGTCATCATCTCTGCATGACGCTCGTGTATCTTGCAGAAACAATAGATACCATTCTCGCTTGATGTAAAACCGAGGAGAACGTCAGACTTGTCCCTGATTTACTGAGGACCCTTCACAGTATCACCATCTTCGATTAGTTTGTCCTGTACATGCACAGACTGATCTTTGAGACAAGCATATGACTAGTGTTCTCAACGGATATCCACCAAGCCAAACCGTGTTCCATCATTCACATGGAAACATGCACAAGGACCAAATGAAAGCGAGGAGAAATTAAACCCCCACTTACGGATGAGGTGCCAACGAGACCAACGTTCCCTTCCCAAAAAAGGGAGACCGCAGTATCTTGACAACCATCCACCACTCCACACAATCGCGTAAGCACAACCATCAACCCACACAGCTGATCGTGACGCCTCGAGGGATGCAACCCGAGAGGCATCACAATGCAGCACATGAAGGCAGGGAAAGCCCGCTATGCATGACACAAGGGAAGATTGATATACCCAACCCCCTAGAGCCAACGAGACCAACGTTCCTCTCCCAAAAAAGGGAGACCGCGGGTATCTTGACAACCATCCACCACTCCCACTCAATCGCATAAGCGCAACCATCAACCCACACAACTGATCATGCAGGACCTGATCTTTGAGACAAGCATATGACTAGTGGAAGGATCAGACATGTAGAATCACCAACAACATCTGCATTGTTTGAGGTATGACTGAGCTCACCACTCAGACCCCAACACAAGCCCAAACCGTCGTCCCGAACATTCAATTCCGTTCGATTAGTTTGTCCATTGTACATGCACAACCTGATCTTTGAGACAAGCATATGACTAATGGAAGGATCAACAAGGTTGCATCACCAACCAAATCTGCAATGTTTGAGGTATGACCCCACCTCAACGTCCTTCCCTTCAAGGCACGCCGCATGCACCAAGACGGGCCTCGAGGCCCCTTCAAATCGTCTCACTCGGATGCCATTGTCTGGAAACGACTATCAGCCCGCAAGATCACACATGCGACAAACCCCATCTCGTTGTCATCGTTTTTAGGGCGCACTAACCTCGGGAAAGACAAGCCCCAAGCACGGACGAATCATCGAGAATTCATGGCATTGCGTCCATGCCATTTTCATGTCACTGGGCATGTCATCGGGGGTGGCTCTAGGCACGCAGGACAAGACCCACGCCCAGGGGGGGTCGCCGACCACTCCCCCCCCCTAAAGAGACATTTATGCATTTCCAGCTATTCCACCAGGAAACATCAACAGTGACGAGGAGACATACTGATGGGTTTAGACCACCCTAAGGGCACCGCAGTGCATGAAAGACAACAGGGTTGCCCTAAAAGGAGCTATGAAACCATAGGAAGGGCCACCGACGTGACCCCTTAGGCACATGAAGGCCGCCGACACGTCATGGCATCCGTCCCGCGTCTCGTCCATCAACCGCAGAGAAGACACGCCCCATGTCCAGAGCGGGGTCCTCACGCATGAAAGGAATTATCTTGAGGCGGTCATTGTCATTACATACCGTACCCCAACAACATATGACAAACCCCACCACGTCGTCCTTCCTTGCAAGGCACACCGCATCCTCCAAGGCAAGCCCGATGCCCCTTCAAATCGTCCCACTCGGGTGGCGTTGTCCTCCACGTGATTGTCAGTACGTCGGACCTGACACGCGACGCACCCCGGCTCATTGTCATCACTTTTTATGGCGCATTACCTCAGACAAGACAAGCCCCAAGCACCGTATGAATCCTCAAGCTTCATGGATTTGTCTGGAGGCCATTTTTCCATGTCCGTGGGCATGTCACTAGGTGGCTCTGGGCACGCAGGACAAGACCCACGCCAGGGGGGGTCGCCGACCACTCCCCCCCTAAAGAGACATTTATGCATTTTCAGCTGTCCCACCAGGAACATCAGCACTGACGAGGAGACATACTAACGGGTTTAGACAACCCATGTGGGCACCACAGCGCATGAAAGACAACACGTGTTGCCCTAAAAGATATATGAAACCATAGGAACAGCCACCGATTGTGACCCCTTAGGCACATGAAGGCCGCCGACACGTAGTAGCATTCATCCCGGGTAGCGTCCAACACCGCCGAGAAGACAGGCCCCATGTCCAGAGAGGGTCCTCACGCATGAAATGAATTCTCTTTAGGTGGTCATTGTCATTACATACGGGACACGACAACAGATGACAAACCCCACCGCAACGTCCTTCCTTTCAAGGCACGCCACACGCACCAAGACGGGCCTCGAGGCCCCTTCAAATCGTCTCACTCGGATGCCATTGTCTGGACACGACTGTCAGTCCG